>CATIWM010298160.1:0-10448 GCA_949671775.1 Mallotus repandus
TGAAGATTCAATACACTCCAATCGCCCCCTATAAGGATTCAACAACTTCAGTAACTCAGTTGCCTTCTCCTTTGTCCTCTCACCACAACCAACCTGCAACAGCAGCAATAGCTTTTGAAAAGCACCCACTTGAAGAGCTTCAAGAAGAACATTCCCATCTTCACTCTTGTCAACATTCTTGCAAAGCCTCCATAGAATGGACACAGAAAATTCTGTTGCCAGTTCTGAAACTCTGTGTATCTTCTTCACAAGAACCGGGACAGTTAAAGAATGATCATAAGCCTCCTCCCTCCCTTGATCACTGCGACAGATTCCATCAAGCACACCTAACGCCTTTTCACATATGCTTTTTTCGGCATCTACAAGCATTTCTATCAGAAGTGAGGTTATGCCCATATCTACAAGTCTTGAAATAACTCTCAGATTTGTGGAACTAGTTGACATGACCATGTTGTAAAGGGTCACTAGTGCAGCTTTTGTAGCAGTAGGGCAAATTGGTTCCTTAACCAGCTTGAACAATGCTTCTACGCCTCCTTCAATTCCTGATAAAATCTCCGTTTTTCTTTGATCCAATGAGATCAGTTCTTTAAGCGCCAAGGCTGCGTTTCTTCTGCCAGACAAATCTCCACCCTTCAAGAACCACACTAAACAATCCATAGATGCAGATGAGCCGAGGTGACTCTTGGCCTCTACATCATTAAGAGGGAACATCAATGTCAAACATGACAAAATCTCCTCCAATACCGCAGCGTTCTCGCCGAAGGATGATCTAGAAAACGACTCAAAAGCAGCTGACAACACGCTAGCTGTCCCATTGCTCAAAATGCATCTCCTGTTTCTTTCACTTTCCTTCATCAAGTTCTTGATCTTGACCACCAAATTTCTGCATCCAACTTGATCACCTTCTTTACAAAAAGCTGTGATCCCCGACTGGATCTCCAAGACCTGCCCGGAACTAACAGGAATTCTAGGCGTAGGAATCCTTTCAATCCCATAAGACTTGTTGTCTACACACCAATCTTGAATCATTTTACGTATGGCATGATTGGGTATAGGCTCAAGACTCCTCAACACCTGATTTGTGATAGGACAGGTAACGTTCCCACCTTCAAGCCACTTATCAATGCTCTCACGATCATAAGTAATCCCAGTAGACAAAGTCACCGGATCCTTCATCAAATCCAGCGATATCGGGCAGCGAAAATGGCTGGGTATGGCTAGTTCAATGTCGCCATTTTCGACCTCTAGCCGCTCCTTCCTGGCACGGTGGGCTGCCCTTCTCTTCCTCCATGTAGAAATCATTATATGTATAATCAAGATTTGTGGTGTTGTTCAAGAAATCAAGACAAAGATAGCTGTATGGTGGTAATGTATGTTCGAGAATGTTGATGTTGTGTATGAGGATGAATATAATGAATGAGATGGTGCGGACTGCGGTGCGTGTATATATATTGTCAAATGCACGCGGTGGTTCAAATATTCAAAATGAAAGAAAATAGAATAATATTACTTAAATTGATTGATAAAATATGGGGAGTTTGGAGAGTATAATAAAGAATAAATATATAGTAGTAACGTGAGGATTGTTTTTTGTTTGAATATTTGACCATTGATGTTTGAAATGTTGTAAGAAGGGAGAAAATAAAGGAGGAGGAGGTGGTGATTTTAGAAATTAGACATTGGAATGGATCAAAGGAGGACAATCAAAACTTTGACACTTGAAATTTGAAGAGCTTAGGGCTCGTCAACGTACCGGTCGGTGTAGACTAATTGACCTGCCCAATATTTTATTTTATTTTATTTTACTTTTTTACATGCATAAGTAGAAAGGGATTTTTTTTATTAACATGGACGTCATATATGGCATAAATTTTAATTGATTGAAATTGATGCAGATACTCCTTTTTTTTAATTTTTTTTAAATCGAAGATACAAAAATAAATTTTGCACCTCTAAATGTCATTAAAGAGTAGTTCTCACTTGACTATTTTTTTACTAAAATATTTGACAATCAGCTAATACCATAGGAATATTTCAAATTCAAATTATAATATATATATTTGTGTTAAATAGTTATTAAAAATTTTTTACTATTTTTATGATCTTGTTCAGACCTACAAAATTAATATGAAATTAATAAAATTTAAAAACCACTGATTCAAATAAAAAAATAGTAAAACTGTAATTTAGTTTGAGAAAAAAAATTAATTTTTTATAAAAATTGTAAATACGTAAATTGTATATGATATTAAAGTTAAGTAGTTGAATTATTTAATATATATATATATATATATTATTAAATTTTATATTTTTCTAATATAAAAATTTATAATTTTTAAAATTTTTATTGCTGATTAACAATTAATTTTCACTGCTTATTAAAAGAAAACCACAACCACAATCATAGATTCATAATGTTCACATTTCGATTTCCATAATAACTCTACGCGTTCCAAACGCGCATAAGTGTAGCGTTTTAATACGCATCCATAACTACAAATAAAGAGGCCCGTCCCGTGGGAATTTTTTGTCTTTACTTGCTTAACGCGGCCGGTGTTTACTTGGTTTCTTAGTTAAAAATTAGACCAATCAATCTATCTATCTATATATAATTTTTCTGCTCATTCCCTGAAATTCTTGCATTACCCATCTCACCTTTTTTTTTTTAAAGGTCCAATTTTTTTTTACTCTCAAATATAGAAATTTCATTACTAAACATAAAAATTACATCAGTCATATAAAAACTTTTTTAGCCACTAATGAAGCCACCCAATAATAAAAAAAATCAGCTTGAAAGATGATTACAACAACAACAAATAATACATCAAAATAAGAAAACCACTTATTACTTTGTAATAGGAAAATGTTGGCGATTAAATGCAAAGGATGAAAAGAAAAGTTAAACACCAAGTAAATTAGGTCAATTTTTTTTTATTTTCCATTAAACTATGGGTGTGGTGAGACCTATTTGAATACCTCATTCTTGAGGGATAGTAGAAATTGGACAAGCTCTTGATATTCGGGTGAGTCGAATCAAAAGCTCTCTTGATGATTGGGTAAGCCGAATCAAGCACATCTAACAAAATTTTGATGTTGTTGTTGTTAATATATCTCTCAAATCTTGATAAACCCCACAAAAAAGGATAGCCAAAACATAGCCATAATGCTAAATTCTACCAAATTATTGAAACAACACAAGAGTTAATATTAAAAAAAAAAACTAAAGAAACTGGTTGGGCTGCCGTCCGGCCAAGAAGGAGGACGACAGCCCCACCTAATGTTGTGTGGCGCTACTTAACCAAAACCTAAGAGGAGAGAAAACCCTAGAGAAGAGAGAAAAGTTTTTGTCCTTTCACGAATGGTCCAATTTGAAATATGAGTTTTTGACCTAGGAGTACATTGGACTTATGTTTTTTTTTTGCCCAATAGAAATTTCTGTTTTAAAAATCTAGACATATTGAACCGAAAAAATTTATTTTATAGATTCAAAAACTTTTAAAATTTTATAATTAGGTTATATATATATATATTCAAAAAAATTATCAATTTTATTTGTTAATATCGATTAAAATTAGTTTTTTATTAGTTTATATGACTTAATTATATTAAAAAAAAGTTATATGATTTTATTGTACTCGGTAAAGGTCCAATATATTTGGGTTATTTATATTCACAGTCCCTAAAGGATTACCCCTTTCCCATTAAAGTCCCAAACAATCAATTGGACTCACAAAAATTCCTCAATTTTAATTTAAGTGACAACGATAACCATGTTGCCGATTTTCTATGTAATAACCATCGGAAAGCTAACTTGGCGAATTTAAATATAGTGAAGTGGCCAAATAAAGTTCAAAAGGTTAGTTTTTGCAATGTGGGCCTGCATTTTCCCACGTTGGCAACAATCTCTCTCCTAAAAAAATAAAAAATAAATAACACAAGTACTTGTTCTAACCTAAAATCCACCTGCCATCGCTTGTGCTCTCTTCTTCCCACCAGTTCAAACCTATAAACAAGAACGAACACTTCATATATCTTTTCTTCCTTTCCATTCCTCAATCTTTTATTATCAACAAAACTCAATACCCATGCATCCCCTTGCTCAAAGCATTATATAGTCATTCCATTAAAACCCATCAAATAAAAAACCATCCATCTTTAAAAAAAAAACCACCCATTGAAACAAAACCAGTTTTTGAAACAAAACCGAGTTCATAACATCGATCCAACTTTGCTATTGTGAGGCTGAGGCAGTTATGCGTACTTCATGGACTGATGCTCACCTTGGAAGAAGGTTTTTGGGTTGCCAAAATTTTCAGGTAATTTAACACTGTTTGCCTTAGGGTTAGTAAAATATTTTTTTGTTTGAAATAATTTTCTAGTTATGCTTTGGCAGAACCGACAATGCTAATTTTTTCAGTGAGTGGATTCCCCAGTTCCTAAAAGATCGAGACAAGTGATTGTGGGGTTGCTAAGGAAGATTGATAGAATGGAGAAGATAGAGAGGGAAAGAGCAATGAGAAAGGATAACAAATGCAGATATTGTGGTTTCTTTGTGCTATTTATGTTCCTTGTATATATATGTTGCAGTGTTATTTAAGTAGGAAGAGCATGCCAAGCAGCAAATTAGGATGTACTATCCTTCGTTTCAATGAAATGAAATTAGCTTAATTTCAATGATTGTGTTCTCTAATTGCTCTTGATTTTGTTCAGATGCAACAAATGTGCATCAAGCATTATAATCGTATATTGGTACCTAACAAGAAGACATGAAATATAAAATTTGCATTGACAATATGTAACAGCTGAACATCAAGGTTGTAATGTTTGCTTGCATTCCCTACACTATAAACATCAAGCTAAGCAGATGTTTTAAAATTGACTGTCCAAAAATAATAACCAGCCTAAAGTAAGTTGTTACAAAAGATAAACACTACTTTCATGAATATACTTATAAACATTATATTTATCTATCATGTTCGGTTAATGACCAAAATATCAAAACAGCTACTCAGTGAACAAGCATCAAGCTATCCATCTGTTTGTGGTTCAAATTAGTTCTTGGATTTCTTTTGCATGTATATCGAAGGCACATATCTGCCTTTTGGTGCATGCCTTAGTTTTGTCCGTGTCTCCTTAGCAGCAGTTGTAGGAAATTATTTTTGTTGAATATCATGTGGAAATGAAGTTGATTCTAAAATTATGCTTTGTTGGCTTGGATTGGCAGCTTAACTTGTTCGAACTTCAGAAGTTCCACTCTGAGACAATTGCTACAAAAAAAGGCATACAACCTCTTAAAATAATGACAATAGTATATCTATGTTTGAGAAATATTTTTGCAGGTGTAGCTTACTGTGTTACTTTCACTAAATTGAAATGGACTAGGTATGTTCACATTTACTTGAGTCGTTGAAATTCTGCTTGATCCCTATGAAAGAACCACCAATTGGAAATAAAATTCAACAATATCTTATATAATTCACCAAGGCACACTGAAATTCTCCATATCACATTAAGTACACAATAGCAAATCACATTCACCATAGGTTATCAATTTACTTAACCACATAAAATTAAGCAAAAAAAAAAAAAAATTCACATCAGGCATCCATTGTATAGTATAAGGAGCTGAAGGGATTTGTGTGTTCATGCTTTGATTAGCTTGGAAATTTGTGTGTGACTTAAAAAGAAAACAAAATTTATTTGATTAGATAATTAAATATTGATCTATAACTGAAAAGATGTGAATATGTGTTACTTACAGTGCTTGCAGGTCCCATATTTGGAGAAACATCGTGATACCTCTTGTTATGGCCAATCTTTCCTCAGGTGTTGCATTGCACTTTGACGATACCTTTCTTTTTCAGACTTAATTTTTGTTTTGATTTGCTTTTCTGTGCTCGTTTTCCAATTCTTTTGCCTCCTTCCTCCTTGCAGTTGGCATTCTTCCTCTCTTTTTCTTAGATGCATAAGGGGGTAATAAAATGCCTGGGGGACTAGGATGTGCCTTCCATAAATCAGGGTCATTTGTAGGGTTTATTATATGGTTGTACACTTGCTGGTACACTGTCTTGCTGTAGCATTTATCCACATATAAAAAAGGGTCTTCATTCTGTTCAATAATGGCTGCCACAACATGTACGCAAGGGATGTCCCATCTTCTACAAGCATAAGACCTTTTATCAAAGTCAACTGAAAACTGTCCTTCAGGCCCTCTTACTTGTGCTTTAGTTGAACCAACAAATTCAGTATTATATTCATATGACATATCAATAATTATGTCCAACTTATTCCTTATCTTGGGACATGTGTCTCCCTTCATCTTTCTCCCAAAAGCTTGCTTAGTAGTTATTCTTTTCATCACTTGAGACCTTATCATCTCCATCATAGTCAACAGTGGCCTCTCTTTTGCTTCAAAAATATATTTGTTGAAACATTCACTAATGTTGCTCAACAATATATCACACTTTGTAAATGTCTTGAATACAACCTTTGCCCATTGCTCAAAAGGCCTCTCTCTCTCTCACCCACTCCCTTGCACCTGAATTTTTTTTCTCAAGTTCATTAAGCTAGTGATTGAGCTTCACATGATAAGATGCTCTTGCTGCACTAAAAAATAAAGGTTTCAGCTCTTTGTCTTTGAACTTAGCTTTCATGTTTGCCCACATGTGACGAACACAAAGCCTATGCTCTGAATTGGGAAATAATTCATTAACAACATTAATAAGGCCCTATAAAGAGAAATTACACAAAAACAAAATCAGTCTTAGATTATTTAACAATTTAAGTAATTTAAACAAAATGAACAACAATACCTTTTGCCTATCAGACATAAAGCACCAATCATGTGAATTCCACATCTCCAAATCAATTTTCAGCAATTCAAGAATCCATGTCCAGGTTTCGTTACACTCATTGTGTACCACGGCCCAAAAAATAGGATAAATGCAGTCATTGGGATCGATACTTATGGCTGAAAGCAAATGCCCACCATATTCTCCTTTCAACCAACACCCATTAAGGCATATTAAATGCCTTAGACCTACTTTGAACCCATCCCTCAAGCCAGCCAAACACATATACATACTAACAAATACACTTTTAGGCTCCTTAAATTGGATTGTGCTTCTAAGATTTGATCTCAATGTCTCAAGTTGATAATCATACAGTCTTGAATACTATAAACTCTCATCATGGATAATTTGTTTCAATGCATGACCCTTTTCCCTCCAAGCTTTCATCTTAGTGATCTTGAGCTTCATATCTTTCTTCATCCTCTCAATAATGGTTTGAATAGGCCAAGCTGAATCATTTCTGAATTCTTTGAGGTATTTTTGGGCAAGCCACTTCGATGTCAAGTGGAAATTTTTATGTTGCTTGGAGTAGTTAAGCTTGTGCTTTAAATTAAAGCTCATCACTTGGAAAGTGTTGTCATATTTATCTTTTATGTCATACTTCGCTGCGTAAATAAAAAAAGCCACATTGTTTAAAGTGCTTGCACCTTACTCTTAAATTGTCATTTTTTGGAAAATAAATCTGGTATCTATATCTAATCCCCCAATTTATGCATGCTTCCTTGAACACTTCCTTGTTTTAAAATAGCATGCCAATTTCAAATGTTTGATTGTTGGTAATCTCCTCAGCATTGAATATTGGGAATTATTTTGATGGTCTGTCAACCCTTTCTTCATTAGAGTTTGAAGCAATATGTAGTTCATCCGAGTGTCCATAATTTGAGTCAGCATCATTTTCATTGAACCTTAGTGCAGACTCAATACCACCTGTTCTTAACCTAGAAGCACTGCTTTTAGGCCTTCCCCTACCCCTCTTCATTTTAAGGGATGCTACTTATGCCCTTGCTGCTTCTGCCTCTTATGTTTCAACTTCTGTGGTTGTGTTTGTTGCTCCTGCAGCTGTATCTGGTTCTCTATCCCCTGATAGTTGTTTAGTCTCATCAATATTTTATTTATTTGAACCATCACCATTCAGCTGCCCCGTTGATCGTAAAACATCCATTAAGTCCTCATCTCCTTCCAATATGTCATAATCAGGATCAATTAAGTCATCTCCCCCTTCAATTCCACCTTCTATTTCAACCTCAGTATTCATAGTAGATGCTTCATTCACAGCAGATGCTTCATTAAATTCATTGTAGCTTCATAATGCTTTTCATGACAATCAAAATTAACTTCTTGACTTTCTTCATTTCCATTGTCCACATATCCTATGCATAGTCTACTTCCAACAGTTTTACTACTCAAATGGACAACATTTTCATCAACTTGTTGAGTGGAATCAACAATTTCCTCTATAACCACACCTGATTATCTTCTAGGATTAACCAACTCCTCTAATTCTTCAAATGTTAAATGCTTCACATATACATCCAATAACGCTTCATTAGCTGTATATAAGGCCATTTCAAACACACTTGCATCGTTCTCAAGTATTTTCAAATCGGACTTAAAATTCAATCCTGGCATTTTCCAATAATATTGAAATTCACCCATCAGACCTAAACTTTTTACCTAAACATCAGTTGATACTAATGAAATCCTATCAACTTCAAATTCTTCAACATCTACATCACCCCCATGGTATCCACATTCATCCAATTCCCTATTATAATGCAAAATAATATCGAAATTTACATTCCTTTTTCCATTTGTTCATATAGCAATAAAAATAACATATTTCAATAAGTTTAAATTAAAATAAACAACCTAAAAAACCCTAACTTACATGCCACAGACCTAAGATTACACATCACAAATCCCATGAAAAAGCAAAATTATTTAGATAATTTTTTAAGATTAATTGCATGTCTGCTTCTACTTGGGATTTTCATTGGACCTTTTAATCAAATAAATTATTCACTACATTTGGCTTCCAAAAAATATTCAAATAAAAAATTACTAAAAAATATATAAAATTCCTAATATATAATTGACAGAACTAGCATGTTGTTTGAATAATGTGCATGAAAATACCTGAGTCAAGTGCCATGTTCGACAATGGCCCACTGTGAATCTCCTTTGTGTGTCTTTACTGCCTCCCTCCTCCTTTATGTCACCAACAACCAACACTTCTAGTTATTCTTCACTTTTTTTCCTACACATTAGGACCACTTAATTTCCCTTTCACACCTTTTATGTTCATTGTCAGTTACACAATAGAAAAATAAATAAAGCTTTAAACCTTTACCTTTTCTTTCCACCGTTGTTTTCTTCCTACTTTTATGTTGGATCCCAAAATCTAAAAGCTTATGATTCTTGTTTTTGCCAATAATCGATTTAGGTTTTTTTCTTTATTAGTTCTTCAATGGCCTTAAACTGAGAGGAAAACGATTAGGAGAAACAAAAAAAATAAGAGGGAAACGGTGGTAGGTGGTGTTTTGATGTAACGTATATTTTTTATTAGTTTAGGGTGAGAGATAACAGTTGCCACATGTCAACATGTAGTGTGCCAATGTGGTAACATGTGGGGCCCACATGCATAAAGTAACTTTTTGAACTTTATTTTGCCATATCAGCATACTTAAATTCGCCACATCAGTTTTCCGGTGGTTATTACATAGGAAATCAACAACAGGGATATCGTTGTTAGTTAAATTAAAATTGAGGGATTTTTGTAAGCTCAATTGATTGTTTGAGACTTTAATGGGAAAGGGGTAATACTTTATGGACTGTGAGTGTAAATAACCCAATATATCTAAATTTCTAAAACAGATGTTCCTATCGGACAAAAAAAAAAAAAAAACTAGGATCTAATGTACTCCTAGGTCAAAAACCTAAATTTCAAATTGGACCTTTTTTTTTTCTTATTATCCTTCATTTGTTATTATTTTTTATCTAAACTATTAAATACATGAATTTTAATTAATCAAGTTCAATTCAAATAGAAACATAAAACCGGCAGAGTCCTTGGAAGATGTAACCAATCTACCTACTCTGCTTACAATTGTCAAGTACAAATAATATTGTTTTTTTTTAAAAGGAGTACAAATAATATTGTTAGTTATAGTATAAATTTGTGTTTAATCATCTTAATAGTTAATATCAATGATTAAGATTAAGGGTGCATTTGGATCGGGATTAAAGAAATAGAGTGTAATAGTTACAAGTGTAACTTTTAAGAGAATAATAGCTACAGGTGTAATGATTAAGCTGTTAACCTTGTTTGGCAAATAAAGGGTAATTGATAAATTGTAATGTGACATTTTTTAAGAAAAAATTATGTTGACCTTAGCAATAATAAATCTTGATTTTGATATTAACAATCTTAGTTTTGAGCATTTAACATGTTTTTTTAAGTGTGTATAAGCTAGGACTATCATGCAAATCAAGATGGAGTTAAGCATGCTTTTGGGTTAATATGACCTCCGAGATTCAAGGAAGATTTTAGCATTCTTAGAGATCGAAAATGAGGAAGTGATCTTCTTGAAATTTGAA
>CATIWM010298164.1:0-10580 GCA_949671775.1 Mallotus repandus
TACTATTATGATTAGAATTACCTATGACAATAATCCATGTGGTATTCTCATAGTGGGTTGATCCAGTACATCATTTCTCTAAATATGTACCTATGAGTTTGACTTAATATCTCATATACATGATCAGTAAAACTTAATCATTAGTCAACCTCATACTAGTCTTTATTCATTGTCGTTCCCACAACAATAATCAACTATGGATATTTATATTATAATTCAAGTATCACCTAAGAGTTTTACTATCAAGTCACGTACTTGATGATCTTAAGTAGAATTAATTAATCAAGGATAATACTATAATTAGTCAGCAACAATAAAAATGCCTCTTTATTAATAAAATGGAAATATGACAAAGTCAAAATGTGACCATTACATAATTGGCTTAGGACATATCACTAACAGGCATAGTTTAACAATTCCAATTCATGAAAGCCTAAGCCTCCATTTTTCTTAATCTCGATCAGTGTCTCCCATTTTATCTAATGCATATTCTTTGATTCCAAGTCATGGCTCCACAAAAACTGGCGCACCAAATTCTCAATCTGATTTATTATAGTGGAGGCGATTTTAAATACAGAAATAACATAAGAAGGAAGGGCTTGCAACACCGCCTTGACCATCACCTCTCTTCCTACTGGATTTAGAAATTTAGTCTTCCAGGACTGAACTTTATCATTAATTCTTCAAAAAAACTAAATATCAATCTTTTAGTTTGCCCCCATACTATAGGTAAGCCCAAGTAATTAGAATTATGAGGGGATTCCTTTACACCAAAATTGTCATAAATCATTTTTTTTAATTTCCATATTTGCATTATTACTAAACACAAGTTCAGATTTTTAAAAGTTTACTTTCTAACTTGTAGCCGCCATGTATTTGCTAAGAACATCTTTAAACACCTAAACGTCCGACAAAGAAGCTTCTCCATAGAGTATCACGTCATCTGCAAACTGCCAGTGAATTATCACCGGACAATATCTAGTAATTTTAACACCCTTGATTCTACCCAATTGCTGCTCTTTGATGATCAATCTTGATAAAAATTCAGCCATTTAAATGAATAAATAAGGAGAAATAGGGTCCCCTTGTCTTAGACCCTTTTTAGGATAGAAAGATGGAGTTAAAGACCCATTTATTAAAATATAAAATTTTACCGTTTGAACACACTGCATAACTAAATTGATCCACATCTCATGAAAGCCAAAACAATCAAGAATCCACCTTAAAGCCTCCCAACTAACAAAATCACAAGCTTTGCCATATCTAATTTCAGCAGAAAAAAACATTTCTTACCTTTGAACTGAGTTCTTAAAGCATGAACCAGTTCATGATTCAAAATTATGTTCTCTTGAATATGCCTTCCACCTACAAAACTCGTTTGATGTGGCAAAATGAGACGAGGCAACCATTTTTTAAGTCTGTTAGCAATGACCTTTGAAATAACTTTATATATGAAATTGCTACAACTTATTAGGCGATATTCATCAAAAGTTTTCATATGATCATTCTTTGGTATCGGCACTATGTTTATATTATTCATCCTTGAAGGAAGGCGCCCCGAAATGAAGAAATTCCTTACCACTTTTAAAACATCATCTTTAATAATCTCCCAATGGTTTTGGTAAAATATACCAGGGAACCCATCAGGACCTGGTGATTTTAGTCTTCCCATCCCAAAAATTATAACTTTAACTTCCTCCATGTTAACATTCTTCAATAACTCTTCATTCATCTATTGAGTAACTAGTCTTGGCAAAACTGATCCAAATTCTGCCTCAATATTGATTGGTTCCCATTTAAATATCTCTTCAAAATGGGTAACTGCTTTTTCTTTAATTATCGCCTCATCTGTAATCCAATCATCTTCCCCTACACTGATTCTTCTAATTTGATTCCTCTGCCTCTGCTGTATAACCGAAAGATGAAAGAATTTAGTATTTCGGTCTCCTTCTTATAGCCATTTAATATGTGATCGTTGTTTCCAATATACTTCTTCTTGTTTCCACAATGTAATCATTCTCTCTTGAAGAGACCTCAATCTAGCTTGATCACCAATCTCATAGTTTCCAGATAAGATACTATCCACCCGTTGTTACATTTCCTCCATATCACCATTAAAACCTCTGCTTTTATTTCTACTCCAAGCTATTATAACTATGCATAATTTATCTAGCTTGGTCTGAAAGTCCACTGTTGAACCTAGTTCTTTCAACTAAGAATTTCGTATTATATCTTTCCATTCCTCCTCAATCTCCCATTTTGCTTCATATAAAAATCACCTTCTGCCTTTTGGTCTTGGCGCTTTCAACTGAAGAATTATTAGACAATGATCAGATCCTAAAAATGTTCATGGACTACACTCGCAAACTGAAACGACATTCTCCACTTAGAATTTGCTAAGACTCTGTCTAGTTGGGCCTGTATATTCCGATCTCCCACTTGTTTATTATTCCATGTAAAATTACCCCCTTGAAAACCTAGGTCCATCAAAGAGCAGTCATTAATTAAATCACAGAAATCCTTAATTTGTGAGAACATGACACAATTACCTCCTATTTTCTCATCTGGGCTGAGATATGCATTAAAATCGCTAATCAACATCCATGGAACACCATCCCCTCTATTCAGATTCCAGATCTCATTCCACACTTCCAGTCTTCTTTATCTTCGTGGATGGCCATATACAATTGTGAGTTGCCATACATCGCCTGAAAATCAACCACTGTATTAATAATGTTTCGAGTACTAATGTGAACTTGAAGCCGAGGCCATCAGACCACCATAAGCCGAGGCCATCAGACCACCATAAGCCGAGACCATCATATCTACCTTTCAGCGCAACATGCACTCCATTTTGAAAATCCAAACTACGCTTCATCTTCTCCATCTGATCTACCTTTCAGCGCAACATGCACCCCATTTTGAAAATCCAAACTACGCTTCATCTTCTCCATTTGATCTATAGATTGTTTATTTTCTATGATAAAAACGATCAAAGGTTTCTCTCTTCTGACTAAATTCCGTAAGACAGATGAAGTAAGGGGATTATTTAACCTCTGGCAATTCTAAGCTAGTATACTCACAGAGAAGAGATGAAATTTTCATAATTGAGTAAAAAAAAAATAAAAATATAACATTGTATAGTAAATAATACTCACCGACTCTAACATTTGAACTAGAGCTCATTATCTTTTTAAACATTTAATTTGCCACTCAAAATTTTAAAAATTTTAATTCTAATTCCCTTAAAGTTCCTTTTACCTTTTTTCAATTTGAAAAATTGCTACCACACTGATCTATATCTACATACAATTTTATTACATTAATATTTCACATTATGCGAGCACATATTAAAGTATGAACAATTTTTTAAATAAAAAACTTTTAATGAGACTGAAATTAAAATTTTAAAATTGTTAGAATAATAAGTGAAAATTATCCAATCTTGTAAACACATCAATCGATGTACAAATATATAAAATTAACATGATAGTTCCTATATGCCATATGATTCAATAGGGAGACAATTTCCAAAAAAAAAAAAAAAAAAATAGGGAGACACATATTTTAATCTTAAATTGCACTATTATATGCAACAGAAATTGCCCCCACAATGAGTGCAATTGTCTGCTGCAGCATGCTTAGAGTGATATGATTAAAATTTACTAATAATAATAATAAATAAATACATAAAAGAAGGGTTAATTGTCTCAAGACTCCAAGAGGTTTCCTGCCAAAAATTACACTGTTGAGTTCCTAATATTGTGCTTCTTTTTGTTTTTGGGGCCACACAATTTTTACCAATCCATCAGCAGAATTTTCCCAGTACACAAACATGATCTTTGACGTCCATCAGCCTGCCCACAAAAATGAGTTGATTTTTAAACAACACCATTCTGATGATGTCCTTATGGTCAAGAATTCTTATGTACTCCTTACAGTGATCTGTCCAGCTGTGATTACTTCACTTTTTCTAATGATGGATGGATTAGGTACTTATTTTTGAATTAGCTTAGTTGATAATTAATTAATTAATTTTTTAATAATTATTGTTGTCTTGATTCACACCACCCAAATTAAGTAAATTAAAAATAAATAAGCAGGAGAGGACAACTCCCAAAAGACAAATTGCCTAACACAGAGAAAAAAAAATTCTTTGCAAAGAACTCTCATATCATTAATACATAAAAATAAGAGTAAAAAGATTGTAGATAAAGTGTTTTATTAACTATAATTAACACTTTGGTGTTAATAAATATATATACTTGTAGAATCATTAAAAGGTAAGTAATTCTATTATATTTATTACGTTTATTCAACATTATTACAATTACCATCAACGTTAGATAGTTATAAAAATTTAAATTAATCTGACCCGAATTGTGATGTGATAAATTTTTTTTTATCAATAGATGTTAATTTTATATTTTATTTGGAGTGAAATTGTTTGTAATACTATAGCATGATTTAAGATTTTGAGATTAAATCAAAGCCAATTAATGAAAAAAATACAACAAAGTCCAACGAATTGAAATGTGGGAAGTGAAAGAAGTAAGTAGAGAATTCAAAGTGGACCAACCAACCAACCCAACAAGAAATTGAAATTTTGGGGGTTGCTTTTTGTGTTTTGTGTGTTATTGTTAGGTAGAGAGCAAAACAAATAGTAGAAGAAAATTTGCCTTTTAGGCTGTGGATTTAGGGAGATAGTAGAGAGTACTGAGATCATTTCCTTTGGGGCCCATGATTGATGACATTAGCTATATATTTTGTTGTTGTTGGGTAACGTGGGTCCATTTACATGTCATCATACTCCTCTGGTGGGCCAACTGCCCAGACCAAATATTATTCCTATGGTAAGTCCCTTCGTTTTGAAAAATGCATTTCACATCCCAGTTTTGTTAGCTTTCCAATATTTTTGTTTCATTTTTCGTTTATAGTTCGTATGTGATACAATTAACAAACAGAATTAAAATCATTTTCTTGAATACATCCATAATTTCTACAAGCTCACCATTAATTACAATAAAATAATGTATAAAACCAAACAATAAAATAAACACGCATGGTAAAAGAAGATATGAACACAAACACAAAAATAATAATAGTAAATATATTTTAGTACACAACGAGTATACTTTTGGTATATAATCTATTTCATATACACTTCTAAATATTAAAACATACACAAAAATCTAACTATAAAACTGCAATCCAAACTAAATGCTAAATTTGAAAATAAAATAACAATTAAAGAACACTAAATTTCCAATAATCAAATTCAGCATGACTTTTCAAATTTTAATGGTTCTTCAATATTCTTACTCAAATGATATAAACCTTTCACAATTGTCACATTCTTTTTCTCCTTTCCAACCACATCTGAAGAACCAAACTCATTCAAAAAAAGGAGATTTCATAACATGTACAGGTTTCACCTCAATTTTCTTTGGAATATGATTCTTAAAATCATTATCTTATCCTGCACACAAAAGTAACAGCATCCTTTACACTCTCTTGACCAACACCAACAAACTATGCAAAAATAGAAACACCAATACGCTTCTCAAACACTTTTTCAATTCGACAAATAAAAAATAAATAAATCAAACATATACAAAGCACAAAACACTAAAATCAAAAGAAAACATACAACATCATCACTCAATCCAGCAACTTTAATTGCAAAATTAATAATATTATCAACATCACCAAAATTCTCAAAAATTTTCTTTTTCACCTAACAACAAAAATAGCATATAAAAAGCTCAAAAACTAAAAATAAATCAAAATAAAATAAAAAATAAAAATTATAAACTAAATGTTATAATGCAAATTAGCATAGTTCTTTAGGGTAGTTATAATTTAGTTTTCTTTAGTTTTTGATTGTGTTTGTTTAAGTTTTTATGCATTAATTCTATTTAGATTTGTTTATATTGTTCTTATGTTAGTTTTGTGTTTTGTAAGCTTTCTTAGGCTTAATTCATGCATGGAAGTGTATTCGGGTTGACTAGAATGAAGAATGATGCATGGAGAAACCCCTGGATCTCCCTCTTGTGTTGGCCTTTTGTGGGTTTTTTGTCTTCTCTCCATGAGAGATCTCTTAACATACAAGGGAGCTGTGTGGTATGTGGATGTATGGAAGAAATGGAAGAGGATGACTTCTTGCTCCTTGTGAAGCACCTTGATTTGGTTTACCCAATATTCAATATCTTCTTTATGGATTGTCGAATGGGTTTTGCCACACCCATTCTTGTGTGGAGGATGCTGGTGTCTCTATACCAAAATTTGGCTCTCATTTTGGCCAAATTTCTCATCCTCAATATGTGGCACTGTTGTACCAATGTATTTGTGGCTAGTTTTAGGTTTCTTTCTGTTGTCATCTTCTTTTTCTTTATGTTGTGTATTTTACGAGCAAGATTAGTTGGTAAGGCTAGATTTTGTAAAATCTTGCTCCCTTCCTTGTATATTAATCTTTAATTAATGAAATATTTTATTTTGACAAAAAAAAAAAGCATCAGTCTCCTTCTTACCACTATCACCACCATCTTTACTACCTTCAACATCACTTTTCAAATCTTCACCTTCTACTTTATCACCACCAACACTATAACTAGAGCCAGAACCCCCAATATTACTACAAACATTACCTGCAAAATAGAAAATAACAAAACTTAATAAATATCAAAAACAATACTAATAAACAAACACTGCAATCACCTCAATCACTCATAGATTCACCATCTTCCCCTCCATCACTATGTCTTTTCTTCAAAATAATATTAAAATCTTTCATCAAAATTAGAATCATCATCATTTCCATCATCTTATTTTTTGTCATTAGAAGAATCATTTTTTGCCATTGAAAAACCTTACATAAAATAGAAAATAAAGAATAAAAAAGATGGATAGTTAATAAAGCAAGAATGAAAATGAAAAAAATTAAAATTCTGCTCAAATGAAGAAGAAAACAAAAAGAAAGCAACGGGAAAACATATAAATAAAATGGGACGCATATATAAATAAAAAGATATTATATAATAAATGAAAAATGAAGTATTTTAGAGGATGTTTAGTTTTGGAAAATATTTTCTATTTTTTTTTCAATTTTTTTTATTTTTCTTATTTTCCAGATTTTCATTTTTCAAAATAGAAAAAGAAAAAACTAGAAAATCAATTTGTTTCTTATTTTCATTTTGCAATTTTTTCATATTCTCATAATTTTTTATGAAATTTATCATAATAATTTTTTATTTAATATAACAGTAATTATTGTAATTCTTATAATAGTATTTAATCTTAAATTTATTTAAATTTCAATAAAAATTATAAATCATGTACATTTAATTAATTTTAATATGAGATTGTGGTTTGTGGAGGAAGAAGTGGTGGTAGTCGTGGTGACGGTGGTTGTGGAGGTTATGGTGGTGGTGGAGGTAAGGGAAGTTGTGGTGGTAGTGGAGGTTATGGTGGTGTTGGTGGAGGTTGTGGTACTTGGAGGTAGGGAAGGTTATGGCGGTGGTCATGGTGGTAATGGAGGTGGTGGCGGTTGTAGAGGTGGTGGAAGTTATGGTGATGGTGGTGGTGGTGGTAGCTGAGGTTGTGGTGGTAGTGGTGGTTGAGGAGGTTATAATAATGTTAAAATATTAATTGAAAAATTTGAAAAACATCTTTTATTAGTTTTCTAAAATATTTTATAATTTAAAAAATTGGTTTCTAATTTAGAAAATATCATAACTAAATAATAATTTAAATTTTTTTTCTAAAAAATAGGTCTTATTTTCTAAAACTAAACAAGCCCTTAAATTTCTCTTTCCTATTCCTTCGAATTTTCTATTCACAATTACATGATGCTCCTAAACAAAGCTAAGGATCATATATATATATATAAGATTTTAATTACTGATATTTAAAATTTATTAAATTTTAATTAATTATTAATTTAAATAGGACTATAAGGATGGTAAATATCTTCTAACAACTAATTTGATATTTCTACATATACCATAACTTAAATTCAAAATATCATTTAATAAAAAACAAGTACATGTGATACCATATTTTTGGTACTGACTAATACTCACGTTTCTTATTATTTTACCGTTAATTAATTAATTTGTTTGCCAAGAACCATTAAGGGATCTATTAATAAGGATTAGCTATTGATTAGCTCAACTAATGCAAGATTTTCCCAATCTCTTAAATTTTTTTTTAATGGTCATGACTCATGAGACATGACACAGGGCACATTAGCTAACCAATAAGCTTAGTCGTTTTTTAATATTTTAGATATTATGGTAAGTAGCTAACGTCACAGTATTGATCCATGGGCTTGTCCATTTGCAGATGAATTAAATGAGGTTGGACTGTCTCAACCCTTCTAATTCTGGGTTGTTGTAGGCCTTGGGACAACTTCTAATACAATTGGCATTTTACTATTCTGCAGTTCAAATTAGATAAATTTTAAAAATATTTTTTTTTTAATATTTAATTTTGATATGGAATATTTAAATTTAAAATTTCACTTAAAAAAATAAAATTTTCACCATTTAAATTAATATATTTTAACATTATAATACTATTATTATTATTATGATTTTGTGCGATGGCTTTTCATACTCAATTATTTACCTTGAGTATATGATGCGCTTTGAATTATTTAAAAATTATATCTTAAATAATAATCATAAAATCATAATTTAAATAATAAAATAAAATAAATATGATTATAAATCGGATTATTCTGTTAAAAAAAATTCAACAAATGTTTCCAATAGGTGCAAAATAATTTGCAGCAGCGAAGTGAATGCTTTTTTATTTCAAAACCCAGTCCAGGTCATCTGCTACAGACTCATAAAGAGCCAGAAACTGGTCACTACCAGTTTTAGGAGCATTCTTATTTCTGATACATACATGTATAAGATATGAACCTTAACTTTGGGTTACAGGACTGGGGATGTTAGTCCATATTACCTTTCAAATTTAATTCTTGATGGACCTCCTTCTCTTCCTGTATCCATCGACCACTACAAGGACAAGGAACGTATATTTGCTATACAACCATATACAAAATTGACAAGGATAATTCAATGGCATACAGCCATTGCATTCTTGATAAGATGATCACACATAATTTATTGTCAAGATTTTTTCATTTATTGCAACCCATAATCGCCACAAAACATATACATTAAGAAATTTTTGACTACATTAATAAGAAATGTGAGTCGTGCATGTTCAAACCCCTTATCTTCAGATTGATGTGAGATATTAGGTGTATTATCAATAATTATTGATAACTTGATTTTTGAAATTTGTGAGTCCTATAATCAAGCAACTAATAAAGGAGTAAGATGAGATGTGTTATTTCCCCTACAAACCCTTTGATTCTTAAGTCAGAGAATGTATAGAGAGAATTTAGAGAGATAAAGAGAGAGAGTATTGAGCAAAAGAAATAAAATATAATAATATGAAGAGAGGTGAGAAGTATTTATAGAGAATGAGATGCTCAAACCTGAGAGAAATATGATTCCTCTTTGTTGTAGGATTTATCTTTACTTGAGCCGGTTCCTTCTAATCTGGAAGTCTTCTTGATGAGGGACTATTTTTCCGATTTGGATTTAGTCTTCCTTATTTTGCAAGTCACTTTTAATTAGAAATATAAGTTATTAGTTGAATAGGAATATACCTGAATGGTACCAAGAGTCCCCCCGAAAGTCTGTTCGGATATTTATATTCGAGTGCTTTGAATGTCCGGGATGCGTTGACTGTTGCTCGGATATTGGAAGTGCTAATGATGGTATCTGACGCTAATGAGTGAGCTGAGGTGGCCAACCTCAGTCACTAATGCCGAAGAATGCTCAATAACGAGACTCAGAATTCTGTCATTTCTGAGTAGAAGGATGTGAAAATGCCAACTGGACTTATAGATGTTTGGTATTAAGAAACGACTTGAGGGATTAATCCGTTTCAGAAATTATCTAACGGGACCAGCCGTCGCTAGAGTTTTTAGTGCTCGAGGCTTAGATGCTCGGTGCTATAGAAGCGAGGCCCGAGTGCTTGTGACTAAGAGGTCAATCTCGGTTTTATGAAATAAGACCTGAGTGTCTGTGACCATAAGGTCAATCTCAGTGTTATGAAATGAGGCCCGAGTGCCTATGACCATGAGGTCAATCTCAGTGTTATGAAATGAGGCTTGAGTGCCTATGACCATGAGGTCAATCTTAGTGTTCTGAAATAAAGCCCGAGTGCCTTAGAAACCGTGTACTTTAAATAAGGAAGCGTGAGCATTATGCTCATTGATATGCTTTATTTTGAAAATTTGTCGCATCTGTTTATGTGTTAGAGGACGTGGCATTTTTCGCCGTAAAATTGTAGCTTAAGAGATTTGCCTATTGAAAGGAAAGTGCTTGGTAACCGTGCTAATAATGGATCTTAATGTTAGAGTGAAGTGCCTATTTTACCCCTAGAAAGTGAGGATTAAAGGCTTCAATATTGAGGGCATGTATCGTCTATCCAGAAACTTCCTCAGATTATAAATTGGAAGTGTATGTGGAGTGTGAGAGAGAATACTTTCACTTTGT
>CATIWM010298254.1:0-18615 GCA_949671775.1 Mallotus repandus
TGCTACATACAGTATAAATTATTTTTACATCCAATATGATATGAGAATACCTTAAATTATGACAAAATTATTCTAAATTAATTCTTAAGGTCTACATCTTACCCATGACTTCCCAATATACAGAGGGAAAAAAAGAGAGCGAAATTCCATAAGCATCACTTGCCGGTCCCATTGTTGAGCTAAAGTTTCTTGTAATAGATTAGACCGCATCCAAGTATCCAAATAGTATCTCAGGCCATAATTTTTGACGTCTTGCAAAAATATGTCTCCTAGCGCATTAGTTTTTCTTAGGACGGTGAAAATTAGGCTGTTGGAGTAACTAACAGGAATCATTCTCACTAAAATGACATTTTATGTTAGAACTATGATATATGTAATTGTGTTAAATAGTTATTAAAAGATTTTTATTATTCTTATGATCCTGTCTAAATCGAATTGCATTAGTTAAATTTAAGTGAAATTTGAATAGCAATGATTAAAAAAAAGGAGTATTAATACGTACATCTCGGTTAAGAGCGGTTATCGAAAACTGAATCTAAATGTTCCTATCTCTCAACAACAATAAGGTTTTGATAGCTAGAAGAGATTATGGGCTCTGAACGTTCCCTATAAGGTGTGTAACTTTCGTGTATGTTGTGAATGCCTTCCCACTACTAATACGTTAAAAAGCAGGCATGTAGATATTCATGATATTTGTTGTTTGTGCAATGGTTATTCAGAAAATGTGATAGTAAAATCAGAGGAAAGAAAAGAAATAATAAGAGAAGAAATTTATTAAATTACAGGCAACTCTCATTGCATGATTTTCATTCATTTGTTCACGTACATATTTATAGTATAAAATATATAACAATACGTAACAATACATAACAAATACATTGCAAATATAGTTAATTAAGAAGCTTTAATTTTGGCAAAGTTATTCTCCACCATGCATATTACACAACTATACGTAACATAATTATTTTTTTTTTGTTTTACCAAAATTAAGTTTCACCAAACAAATATATATATTTTTAAAAAAGTCTAGAACAGCTCTTGACAGCAAATTAATTACTATCATCACTCCTCCTTGATGTAAGAGTTGTTGTAAACTCCTAGCTTTTCTCTTAGAGTTTCGAACCTTGACTTCTGCAATCCTTTGGTGAAAATGTCAACTAACTAATCCTTAGCATCACAATGCATTAACTGAACCTCCCCTTCTCGTTCAGCCTCTCTAATAGCATGAAATTTAATCTTAATGTGCTTACTTTTTCCATGGAAAACTGGATTTTTTACCATAGTAATAGTTGACTTATTGTCGCATAGAATAATTGTTGGTTTGGATTGCTTGAACATTAAATCTTCAAGAATTTTCCTGATCCATAGAACTTGGTTGGCAGCAGCAGAGGCAACAATGTACTCAGCTTCTTCTGTTGATTGAGCTACACTACTTTGTTTTTTTGAACTCTAGCAAAACGCTCCAGAACTAAATGTGAAACAATAGCCTAAGGTGCTCTTCATATCATCTTGAGATCCTGCCCAGTCACTATTAGCGAAACCTACAAGATCGAAGGTTGTAGACTTTCTGTAGAAGATCCCAAAATCAATGGTACTCTGAATGTACCTTAAAATCCTTTTAGCGGCTTTGAAATGCAATTCTATAGGTGAATGCATAAATCTTGACAGCACACTAGTGGCAAACATAATGTCTGGTCTAGTTCCACATAGATACAACAAACACCCAACCAATCTTCTATAGATTGATGCATCAAAAGGACTAGAACCATCTTCTTTCTTCAAATTTTCTCATTGGACAGCTGGTGTGCTCACAGATTTGGTTTTTTCAATCTCAAACTTCTTAAGAATTTCACCAGCATACTTCCTCTGAGAAATGAAAATTCCCTTTGAAGTTTGCTTAATTTTCATGCCAAGAAAGTAAGACATCTCTCTAAGATCATTCATCTCAAAAACCTCTCTTATCTGCATTTTGAATTGCCTTACAGTATCATCATTGCTTCCAGTCACTAAAATGTCATCTACATAAATGGAAATTATTGAAATCTCCTGATTTTCATGCCTCACATATAAAGTTGCTTTATTATAGCTTCTCATGAACCTCAGCTTCAATAGATAATCATCAATTCTAGAATACCAAGCTCTTAGGGCTTGTTTCAAGCCATAAAGCGCTTTATTTAGCAAAAATACTTTATCAGGAGTATCTTTGCTGATGAACCCTTCTAGCTGCTCAATGTAAATCTCCTCTTTTAAAACTCCATTCAAGAAGGCTGACTTTACATCCATTTGAAATACTTTCCATCCTTTATGAGTTGAGATTGCTAAAAGTAATCTAATTGTGTCAAATCTTGCTACAGGTGCAAAGTCTCAGTAAAATCTATTCTAGTTTGCTGAGCATAGCCTTTCACTACCAATCTTGCTTTATGCTTGTTGATGGAGCCATCTGCATGACACTTGAGCTTGAACACCTACTTTACTCCAATTACATTCTTGTTGCATGGTCGGTCTACAAGTTTCCAAGTTTCATTTTTATAGATCATCTTCAACTCCTCCTCTATAACTGCTCTCAATTCAGGATGCTTCAAAGCTGTGTCAACATCTTAAGGTTCGAACAATGCCATATTGCACATGTTATATATGTCTTGAAGTGTTTTTGTTCCTCTGACAGTGATCTCATCATCTGATCCTTCACCTTTTGAAGTTGCATCTTGTTCTTGGAGAATGTCTTTAAAATTGGAAACTTGTTGAAAGGAACTTCGTTTACCTTGTTCCCAATTCCAAGCAACATTTTCATCAACCATCACACTTCTGCTAACATACACCTGCTGAGTTATAGGATTTAAAATTCTATAACCTTCAAAGGAACTACTATACCCTACAAATACTCCAACTTCCGCTCTTTTATCAAGCTTGTCTCTCTTAGCTTAAGGAATAAGAGAATAACAGAGACTGCTAAAAACTTTGAGATGAGCAACATATGCTTTAACTCCAAACCAAGCCTCATAAGAAGTTTTGTCATTTAAAACTTTGGTAGGTTGCCTGTTTTGCAAATAAACTGCTGTATTTACTACTTCTACCCACAATTGCTTTGGCAATTCCTTCTTAAATAGTAAGTATCATGACATGTTCATGACTGACCTATTTTTCCTTTCACTTACACCATTTTGTTGAGGTGTATAAGTGACTGTTAATTGATGATGGGTGCCTGACTTTTGTAAAAAAGCTTCAAATTCATGAGATGTGTATTTTGTGCTATTTATCAGACCTTAAAGTCTTAATCAACTTGGCACTTTGATTCTCCACAGCTGCTTTAAATTTTTGAAACATAGTGAACACCTCTGATTTTTGTTGAAGAAAATAAACCTAGCAAAACCTAGTATAATCATCAATAAAGAGAAGAAAATATTTGCTTCCACCATATGAAGCAAAACTCATAGGTCCACATACATCTATATGAACTAGTTGCAACTTTTCATTAGCTTCCCAAGCTTGATTAATAGGAAATAACATCTGACTTAATTTTCCAAATTGACAGACATCACACACAGTAATGTTCTCCTGTACAGAAGGCATATCAACCACCATGCCTTTACTTTGAAGAAGCTTCATAGAAGAATAACTTGTATAACCAAACCTTTTATGCCAAAGAACATTTTCATCTACCACAGTAGTGAGAGCTTGAATTTTTGTTTGATCCCATTCAAAAGAAAAAATTCTATTTCTCATTTTAATAGAAAAAAGTTTAACACCATTTGGATAAAAAACTTCACACCTTTTATTTTTAAAAAACAAACTGTAGTTATTATAAAAAAATTGACCAACGCCTAGCAAATTGTACGTGATTCTAGGTACAAATAAAACATCAGTAATCAACTTTGTACCTTAACGTGTCTACACCAACACAGAGCCCTTCCCTTTGACATCAACTAATCTGCCATCTCCAATCCTCACTTTGGAATAATAATTCTTATCCAAAGTCTTAAAGCTCTACAATCTTGAAGTCATATGATGTGTGCATCCACTATTAATGAGCCATTCATTAGGATTTTGAGCTGCTACTAAACATTCTTTAATAATAGTAGCAGTAAACAACTTCTCTTCTTAATCCTGACTACCTTCATTGACTTGAGCTGGCTGTGCTTGAGGCTGCTGGTGATTATTAGTTGGATAGAACCTCTTAATATGTCTAAACTGTTTACAACCCCTACATTGAACTCCTGGTCTTCTCCAATAATAGTCTTCACCATGATTAGTCTTTTTACAATAAGGACATGGTGGATACTTCACTCTCCTTCTTCCTCTATTTCCTTGCTAATCTTTCTTCTCCTTTATATTCTTTCCATTAAAACTTCTTTTCCTACTGGACTTAGCTTGTCACTTAGAGCTTTGAGAAGCTATAAGAGCCCTTTCTGTTGACTTCTCCTCCTCCATAAATGCTTTTCTTTGCTCTACAGCTTGTAGAGCATTTACAAGCTCAGTAAGTGTGAGTGTGGATAAGTCCCAAGTATCCTTAAGAGAGGAAATCTTTACATCAAACCTCTCTGGCAGAGTCACCATTACCTTCTCTACAATTCTTTTTTCTAGCAATTCTTCTCCCATTAGCCTGATATGGTTTACTACCTTTATGACTCTGTCAATGTAAGCCTTAAACATTCTCAGTCTCTTTCATTCTGAGAAGCTCACATTTCTTTCTCAAATTGAAGAGCTGCATCTATTTTATTTTATCACTCCCTTGGAACTCCATTTTCAACTTATCCCATACTTGCTTAGTAGTTTCACAAGCCATTATTCTTGTAAATATGGTTTCATCAACAGCTACATGAAGGGTACTTAAAGCTTTGAATTTTCTGAAAACTCTTTCTTCATAAGTTTTTATTTGATTCAAAGTTGGATTTATTAGCAAGTCAGTCTCCATTTTTTTCCACTGCTTCTCAAAGTAGCAAACCCTTAAGGAAAGCCTGCATTTTAACAGACCAAACATTATAATTTTCTCCTATGAAAATAGGAGGAGTTAAGCCTGAGATGCTGCTGTAGCTTGTAGCCATCTCTCACGTACTCTCGTTTTGTTTGAATATTTAAGGTTTAAGGAATAGTTTTCTAATTTTTTTTACTCACAACTTCTCAAGGATCAAAGAAAAAGCTTTCTTTGCTCTGATACCAATTGATAGTAAAATCAGAGGAAAGAAAAGAAATAATAAGAGAAGAAATATATTAAATTACAGGCAACTCTTACTATATAATTTTCATTCATTTGTTCACGTACGTATTTATAGTACAAAATATATAACAATATGTAACAATACATTACAAAAATAATTAATTAAGAAGCTTTAATTTTGGCAAAGTTATTTCTCCACCATGCATATTAAACAGCTATACGTAACATAATTATTTTTTTTGTTTTACCAAAATGAAGCTTCACCAAACAAACATATATATTTTTAAAAAATTTTAGAACAGCTCTTGACAGCAAATTAATTACTGTCATCACTTGCCTTAAGCCTATTGATGCTGACACTACAAAACCAACTATTATTACTTCTTTGCCATATATGTTTGTTATTAAAGATCTTGTCGTTGATCTCACCCATTTATATAATCAATACAGGTTTTATTCATGAATTTTTAACTAGTACTAAAGTGACAGTTTGAGCTTATCGAATTTACTTAGCATATGGTTTGTGCTTGATCTATTATAATTTTGTTGAAAAATTAAAGATCAGTTGAGCTATGGCTGAAGGTGAAAAAGAAACTGGAAGATGGGAGAGAATATAGGCAATCACCAGCAGATAGAAAGAAGTTAGATGGCCTATATGGGTGTATTATTTATGCATGTTGTAGTGCTTCATGCCCTTCTTATTGGTGGAGTCCTGAGGAGTTCCTTGGACCTGCTGCTTTGCTCCGTGCTCATCGATGGATTTTTGATATATAATAGCTTCTTCTTCCATGCCTGAAATCTTATTAAGGAGTGGCATTGCTCATTATTATTTTATGACTTTGATTTTGTTAATGGCAGCCATGATTTCAGGGATGAAAGGCTTCAAGCATTGACAGAGGATCAAAGAAGATTATATAGGTGCAGAACAATCACGAATTGCACAGCAACCTATCCCAAAAGTCTCAATCCAGCAGAAACAATTCACAAAATAAAAGGCAAACATTTACTTTCTTAGCCAGAACCATGTATAGTAGCTTGAAGAAGTAGACAAAATTCAGCAAGCAACATGGCATGGTTATTAATGCATAATCTTTTCTGCTGTCTATATATATATAAGTTGAACTTGTTCTGCCTTTTTCGATAGTTGTAACTCCAGAACACAAATTAGTGAGCTCAATAAGGTTGTTAAAAACATAAAATAGCCTATCAAGCTTAATGTTTTAGTGAAATTTACATGAATTTATTTTCCATTTCATCTTCGAAGATAGGAGTTAAAAGTAACAAGTAATGTATGTTTGTATGTTTACTTGGTATGATTAAAGTGAATATTCGCCTAAGCAAACTAGTAGAAATTAAAAGTAATATATGTTTGTATGTTTACTCGATATGATTAAAGTGAATATTTGACAGTTCATGAATGTCTAGAATGTCCAGAATACAAGTTCATGAATTGCTAGAATACTTAAAAGAGTCAAGTTCCATGAAAGAATTTGTAAGGTTAAGTTTTTAAAAGTTATGCTCATATATCTCAGTGAGTGAGTAGTCAGGTGGTAATTCTTTTTTATGAGCATTTTGATGTGTAAGGTCTAAATATTACTATTGTTGATTTAAAAAGAGAGGGTTGTCCTCTATTATGCAATAATCTATGCTTAGGTAATAAGTGTTATTATGTAGTTATTGTATGTCTCCCTTCATTAATTACACTTAGTCTGTTTGTTAGGATTGATTATCTTTATCGCATTAACATGTATGTATAAGTTGTTACACTTTATTCAATATAGATATATAGAAAATTTTTCAAAGCTTAAAGTTTAACATAGTACATGATATGAGAGTGGTAAAATTGTCGTCATCCTCTTATAATATTTCTTCTCAAATTACTCTTTCCATGACACCAAGAGCCTTTTCAACGCCTACATCAGCTAATCAAACATTTTTTATAAAGTTAAAACTTTTAGAATTTTTTGGTTTGTAAAACATAATTTCTTCCACCCTTAAATTATTATCACTTTGCAGGTCTTATTGATGGCACAATGATAATATCACCAAAACCATTGCCAACCCTAATGATTCAACAAAATTCATTCCAAATCAGGCCTATGAGAGCTTGTTTCGAAAGCATTACCTATCTTGGATTTTCTCTTCCCTATCGGAGGACGTTTTTCGTTATGTCATTGGTTTAAATTCCTCTTACGAAGCATGTAATACATTAACAAAAATATTTGGTTTTGTATCCCAAAATCCACAACTTCAGCTTAACATTGAACTTGGAGAATTGAAGAAGAATGATCTATATATTTCATAATATCTTCAGCGAGCTAAAGCCCTAGCAGATGAGTTGGCTGTTGCTGGAAGAACACTTGCTCAAGATGAATTCAACGCGATTATTTATTGCAACATTGACATTAATTCCATACTATCATCACCGCCCTCAATCTTTGTCCAAAACTTGTTTCTTTCTTTGAATTATATGGCTAATTGCTTACCTATAAATCCTTCTTAAAAGTTCTCAAAAAGGACCCTTAACTAATCAAGCCTTTGAACCTCAAAATATAAACACACCTCCAAATAATACCAATCAAACTATTGCTCTAAAATCACTTTTAAAAAAGTTAGAATCAAAATAACAATTATAAGAAATAACAATTGCAAGAATAAAAGGCCTTGCCAAATATATGGATACAAAAATCACACTGCAGACCATTGCAAGAGTCGTTATGCAACAAGGTAATATTCTAATGCTCAAGAAAATATTGCTTGGAACACCAACATATGATATCCATCACCACAGTTTGCTCCTCCTCCATCATCATCTTATCAGCAAGGTGGCTAGTTCCTACCATGGCATCTTGACATTGGTGCAATACATAATCTCACACCAAATATATCCAACTTGAGCATTACCAATGATTATATAAGAAGTGATTATATTTGAGTAGGTAATGGACAAGGTTTGCAAATCTCAAAATCTGGCAGTACTATTTATTCTACACCTACTTATAACTTTTTTAAAAGATGTTTTATTGGTTCCAAAAATAACAAAATCTTTACTTTCTATTCACAAACTTGCATCTGGCAATTCTTATTATTTTGAATTATGGCCTTCTTATTTTTTGATTAAGGATTAGGTGACTAAGAAAATCCTGTTTTGTGGTCTGAGCGAGAATGGATTGTATGTTTTTCCATCATTTTTAAAGCAAGCTCTTCTTGGGGAAAAGATTTCATTTACTGATTGGCATGCTTGTTTGGGACATCCCCAAAGTAGCACTCTCATGTTCTCAAGAAAAATAATTTACCTTTGTCTATTTCTTTATTTCATTTATGTGCCTCTTGTCAATTAAAAAAAAAAGTCCAAATTACATTTAAATTTTATTGATCGCCATTTGAGGTAGTCCACTAAGATGTTTGAGGTCCTACACTGAATTATCTAGCTTAGGTTAGAAATGTTTTGTATTGTTTATTGATGATTATACTAGGTATACCTATAGTTGCTTTCTCAAAAATAAAAGTGATAACTTTAATATTTTTCTTAATTTCCAATCTTTAGTTGAAAGGCAATTTCAAAAAAAAAAAAAATTAAAGCTTTCCAATCAGATTTTGGAGGGGAATATAAAAAATTTAATACATATTTTTAAAAAATTAGAATTGTTGACAAATTAGTATGTCCTTACACTTATGAACAAAATGATGTTGCTGAGCGTAAAATTAGACATGCTATTGACACTAGACTTATAGTATTAGCACATGCTAATGTACCTTTAAAATATTGGTCACATGCTTTTGATACATGTGTTTGTTTAATAAATTATTTTCTATCTAAAATACTAAAAAATAAGTGTCCTTTTCAATTGTTATATCGTAAAGTTCCTTACATCAAAATTTAAAATTTGTTGGTTGTTGTATATATCCACCTTGCATGTCCTCACAATGCTAATACATTTTCATTTATTGTGCTAAGTGTGTGTATCTTGGTAACTCCCCTAATCATAATGGCTATTTATGTTTGGATATTCAAAGTGAACGGGTATATGTTGGTAAACATGCTAAATTTGATGAAACTACTTTTCTCCATACAACTTTTCCTAATTAATTATAAAAAAGCAATGGAAAACTTATCCTAATATCATGGCTTCAAATTACTACTCCAATTCACTCTCACTTGGACAACCAAATAGGTATGCTTTCCTCTCCTAATTCTTTTTGATCATTATCCAATCCTCCCTCCTCTTCTTGTCCTTTATCATAAATTAGTCCCTATTCTAATCCAATGACACCATGTGAAGCCTTATTGCCATATACTTCCTTATCCAATACATCATCATAAACCAACTCTCCTCCAACTTCAATCGGTCTTAATTTAGTAGTTGACCTTACATCATTTAAACCAACTAACATTCTTACCCCCACCCTTAACCCTTATATTCCCCTTGATGAATGCACACATCTTATGACCCTATGTCCATCAACCATGAATAGAACACAAGCTCACCTTGATAAATCACATACCAATTTTCTTGAAATCAAACCTCTCACATATGACCAAGCCAAACACTACCAAGAATGGAAGTCTATTATATATGGTGAGACTTAAGCACTCTTAGCAATAACACTTGGACTCTGGTTCCATGACCTCTTGACAAAAATATTGTTAGTAACAAGTGGATATATTGTATCAAAAGGAAAGCAGATGGGTCTATTGTAAGATATAAAGTTTGTCTTATTACAAAAGGATTCACTTAATAAATGGGGATAGACTTTCATGACACCTTTAGTCTGGTGGTTAAAACAACTACTATTTGAAAAATTCTTTCTATTACAACTACTAAAGGATGTATTATAAAACAACTTTATGTCTCCAATGCATTCGTACATGGTCATCTCATTAATGAAAGCAGGTCCTTATATGGCTTAAAACAGGTCCTCTACTCTTGGTTTTATTGTCTTACCACCTTTTTACAGTCCTTCGAATTTCTTGCATCTAAAGCCGATACCTCATTGTTTATATTTAATAAAGAAGTTAACAAATTATTTATGTTATGTTAACAAATTATTTCTTTTATGTTATGTTGATGATCTCATAATTATAGGATCTTTATCTTCTCTTGTTGATCAATTTATCAAGACTATGCAAACAGAATTTCTGGTTTGGGACACAAGGCACCTTCATTACTTCCTGAGTGTTGATGTCAAACATTTATCCAATGGGTTGTTATTGTCCCAACAAAAATATATTCTTGATCTTCTTCACAAGATAGGAATGCGGAATACAAAGTCATGTCGCACGCCTATGGCTCTTCATCCAACTCTCTCTAAAGTATTTAAGACTACATTAACTACTAGTGATTTTTATCGATAAGTTTTTGAAGCATTACAATATTTGACTATGACTCAGTTAAATATGATCTTTTCTATTAACAAATTATGTTAGTTTATGCATCATTCTACAAATAAGCATTGGAAAGTTGCAAATGCTTACTTCGCTATTTGAAAGGACGTCGCGTAAAGGTTTATTTCTTACCAAGTATTTTGATTTTCACATTTATTATTTTAGTGATAGTGATTGAGGTGGATGTCTTGATGATAGAAAGTCTATAAATGGTCTTGATATTTTTTTTGGCAAATCTTTAATTTCTTGGATGGTGAAGAAGCAATAAACTATAGCTTGCTTTTCTTCCAAAAGTGAATACAAGGTCTCAACCAATGCCACTACTGAATTATTATGGATTAAGTCCATACTCTATGAACTTGTTTTCCGTATGAGCACAAGCATATTTGGTGGTGTGATAACATTGGGGCCAATTATCTTATGGCTAATCCTATTTTTCATGCTCGTACTAACCACATAGAAATCAATTTTTATTTTGTATGGGACTAAATTGCATCATGCTTTCTTAAGGTTCATTTCATCTCTTCATTGGACTAGCTTGGTGATAGTTTTACCAAGTCGCTGGCTGCTACTCCACATTTTGAATTATTATGTCACAAACTTCGTCTGTTCTTTTGAAATGTTGGGGGGGGGGGGTGGTGGTGGTGGTGGTTTACCATATAATTATTATATGTCCGTCCATTAGTTTTCCCATTGTAATATGTTCCCTGCTTATTAGGATTGATTATTTTTATCTCATAACACATGTATATAAGCTACTATACTTTATTTAATACAAATAGAGTTTTACCAAAGCCTAAAGTTTGACAATATAACCTCCCTATTTCCCAAATAAAAAACTTTATGCTCTTTTATTAGAGTTAATACAACCTAGTTATTATGTATTTTGTGTGACTACTTATAGTCATGTAATTCTCAATCAATTATCAAGTAGTATAAACCGTGCTCTTTAACCATTTTTATTTTCTTTTTTTCTCCTAAGGGAGGGTATAATAGCCTTTATTACACCTACCCAATACATTCTTACACGGTGAGAGTGTAATGTTGATGATGCATATAATATTCATTACACACATTATAAAGATGGCTTTTGGTTATTTGATGGGGCTAGCTATTTCTTTTTTTATTTTTATTTTTATTTGAAAAGTGAATGGAGTAACGGTAATATTTGGACTATTATTACAGAGTCATATCTTATTGTTGCACAGACATATAGGTTGTTATACAAACATACCAATAATGTCAATTAAAATTAATGTTTGTTATATTATGACTTATTTCTCCATTGTTTCAAATTATGTCATGGAGTTAAATTAACTGACTATAATGTTTTTAATTAAGTATTATTATGATAAAATTTTCAGCAAGTAATAAAAAATTTTCGAAAGTAATAAATTATTTTTTAGAAAATAAATTTATTTATTTATGGGATATGTATTAGGGATTATTAAAATAAATATATGATTTGATAGTGGGTCTTTGCTATTATATTCTTTTGAGTGTAATCTATAGTATGAAAAAATATAATGGAATAGGGTATAATAAAATAATAATGTGACATATGTATTACATTTAAAAAAGTATAAACTATTATGGATGCTCTAGCAAAGTGTACTATAAAAAATGATGATATTAGCGACGGACAAATCTATCTCTAATCTTTCACTAATTGAAATTAACGACGAATTAGCAAAATAGGACCGTGGTAGAAAACCTAGACATTAAGTTAAATAGCAACAATCAAGATAACATGTTGCTAATTTTACAATGAATTAGAGAAGATTAACTTTGCAATGGTTTGTAATCTGTCACAAATTGTTTCATTGTATATTTTTTTATTTGCCACTAATTTGTGATGGATTTCCAAAATTTTTTTTATCCATCACTATATTTTTTTTATTTTTTAAGCATATATTAACCTTAGTGACATATTCTGTGGACGCTAATCCATCGCTAAAGCTGATATATGCAACTATTATCTAGCAATTAATTACAATATTGATGTATATGTAAACTGAGTTAATCATTATCTTAATTGTCATTATCATCTTCTTCATCTTCATCTTCAAATTTGTCTTCATAATCTTCCTATTATCCTATATCTTCATCTTCACTTTGTCCTCTTCATCTTTATCTTCATCTTCGTTCACTAATTGTTTACTTGATGATCCAATTTCATCAATGTCAACATAGACATTATTTGGGTCAGTTAATGGTACTTCCTGAACATCTATATCAACTTCATGTAATATAACCTCAACATCTTGAAAGGGTTGTTATAGGGACTATTTATTTTTGGGACATCAACAACATATCTGGTTTTAACTTTACAAACAGCTAACCAGCCAATTTATGTCCTCTGTGTCATAGGATAAAAAATGTAATAAACTTGACCAACTTGAGCTACAAAATAAATGGTTCGTAACAATTGAACATTCAACCCTTGCGAATATCAACAAATCCATATTTTTCATGAATGCGAGTGTCACAAGGTCTTGGATTGAACAGTTTGCATTTAAATAACACCATTCGCTTTATTGGTAGTGCATGATATTCTAATTCGAGTATATCAGTCGGAAGACCAAAATACTCTATATCATTTGCAGTATAACTATGTTCTTTAATGAAAATGCCATTATTGCTCATAGTTTGATGTTCCCCATAGCCAACTGACGTAGTACCCTTTATACGACTTTATAATAAATAAGGGTCCAAATGTGGCATCTCTAAGTATTCTATCATGGATTTTCTCAGACTGCAAAAATGATGGCTTAAATTAATATATTTTTACAAATTATATTAACCATATTCCATTTTACTTAACACATTAAATGAACTCACAAAAGCTTTAAACCAAGATGAGAATTTTGTTTCTAATTTTTTATCAACTTCATTTGGTTGAAGTAAGGATTACATTCCCTCAACCACATTACGTACATGTTGTAGTAAGGAAAACATTACTTAAAATTCAACACATTAAACAAAAAAATTGTATATTAGTTTTTTTTTTGTTGATATACATATTAAACACATGGTTCAACTTCATCGCAATTCAATAGTATGTAAGTGCGAGCTGCATCATACTCCATGTCATCAAGGCATCTAGTTTTTGCAATACCTATTGATCTCCTACTTGTTTTAAAAATTAATAGCATATTAGTATCTTGTAGGTCAGTAATCCCAATTACATTTCATAGGAGCCTTCTTTGTCTTGTTTGCAATGATAAATTAAAATAATGCACACAGTTTGATGAAGAGTCTTCAACTATATATGTGTTAGCAATTGACCCTTTAACCTTTGCTTTGTTGTGAACATTATTCTTCAAATTCTATAGATACTTATATGCATGAAATTTCTTTAATTAAATATGTACATGCATTATGTACCCTGGAAGAATTAAGAAACTTTTATTACCTAATTTAAATTTGTTTTATAATAAAAAAGATTTTTTTACCTCTCAAATCAATACATCCACTTGTATTCCACTGGACATGCTATCTTCGCTTCATATGGTAAATGAATTAGTAAGTGACCTATTGATTCAAAGAAACTAGGTGGAAAAATATGTTCCATTTTATATACGACGATGCAAATTTGAGTTTTCAATATTTACATGTCTGTGGTAGTGATGATTGTTGATATCATATTTTTGAAGAAAATGCTTAATTATGTCAGATATTGACATACATGTTGGGGTAGAAGCTCTCTAAATGAAATTGGAATTAAACATTGCATGAACACATGACCATTATGACTCTTCATTCCAAACAACTTTGATCCCCCTTTTTCAAAATATCTTCCCATATTTGATACCTAACCATCTGGAAACTTTAGATTTATTATCCATTCACATAGTTTCTCTTGTTCGTTCCTTGATAAAGTGAAATATATCTTCGGTTATTTACTAGAATGTTCATCCATATGCAACTCTAATCGATAGTAGTATTCTTTAAAATCCTCTCTTGATCGATCATGCATTGTCTTTTATTTTTCCTTTGACATTCATAATTGTGTTCATAATGTTATCAAAAATATTTTTCTCTATGTGCATGAAATCTAATTTATGCCTAATCAGATTTGTATGCCAGTATGGTAAATCCTAAAATATGCTTCGTTTCCTCCAATTGCACTTACAAGCATTATGAATTTGACTATTTATTACTGTTCAATTAAGAGTAGTGATAGGATGTAGTCCAATAAAATCATTTTGCTCCAATAGTTCCATCTTATATCTAACTGGAAGTGCATGTTCAATTACCTTTTTTCCATGTAAAAACCACTTTTTATTTTTTTAAGTGGATAGTCATCTGGTAATAATTTACAATGGTTATCAAACCATGTAGTCTTTCTACCTTGATGCAATAAGAACGTATTAGAGTCCTCCATAAAAAATGGGCATGCTAACTTTCTTGTTGTTTCCCAACCTGACAACATTGTATATGCAGAAAAATCACTCATAGTCCATATTAAGGCAATACATATACAAAAATTCTGCTTCATGGAAATATCATATGTTTTCACACTTACTTCCCAAAGCATCTTCAATTTAGTTATAATAGGTTGCAAGAAAACACCAATTTTATCCTTTTGATTATTAGGATCACATAAAACAGCTATTAGGAATGTCATCCATGCACATCTATAGAGGTTGATTGTACAAGGTTATAGTAATAGGCCATGATGAGTATTTTTTTCTTGATTTACCAAAAGCTAAAAAACCATTAGTGCACAAACCCAATCTCACGTTGCAATATTCAAAAGCAAACTTTTGATGCAAATAATTCAAATGCTTCCACAGTTGTGAATCAAAGCAATGATGCATAATACCTTCTTCTTGAACATGCTCAGAATGCCATCGAATATGGTGCGCGGTATTGGTAGAAGTATACAGACGTTATAAACCTTACTGTAAGTGGGAAGTAGTTCATTATCTTATGAGGTATACTTCCCTTCTCATCACCACTCTATAATCTTTTGTACTGAGGCTTTCCATAATTAACACAGCACATACTACAACAATTGTTACTTATAGCTTTAGAATAATTTGTGGTTAAATCTATAAAATTATGTTGCTCAATGTTTTAGCAATAAAAATAGATTCCATTGCTTGCTGTAGCAAGAAATGGCGTAGCTAAAAGTTAGCTACAAAATTTAAGTGTCCTGTAGCAATTTTTCATTTTTTTAGCTACATACCTTATGATAATAAAGCTAATTTGTAAAAAGATATTAAAATTAATTGCCACATAAATATAAATTGTGTAGCAAAAAATTTTAATTATTAGCCACAAAAGTAATATTCAGTAGCAAATAAAATATATATGTAGAAACATATATATATGGAGCTAATAAAATAATATTACATCCTTTTTCATTTTCATTTTCATTTTAAAAATTAAATTTTAGTTTTATTTTAAATGCTATTTAATTGTAATATTATCTTTTAAAAAAATATTTTTTTGATATAAAAGATAACTAATGAATTCTTGAATTGATTGAAAGAAGACTAATGATTTCGATTTATAATAGAAAGGAGAACTTTTTTATTGTTTGTTTTCAAAGTGGTATTTGAAACATTTTATTGAAAACATTTGTATTTTATTAAGGAGAAAGTACAATTTTCTACCTTGAGGTTTCATGTTTTGACAAAAAGTTTTTTTTGTGATATTTAGCTACAATGAGAATCTGTCCGTTAACACATTAAAGAAAAAGTTAGTAACGCCGTTACACCTACTGATGTGGTGTGCTGACATGGCTTCCAATGTGCTGACGTGGCTTCCAGCCCTCCAAAAAAAGGGGAAAAATACAGTTTTGTACCATATGGTTTGAGGTTTGGACACAAATGGTCCTGTGTTATTTTTTTGTGACACTTTACTACCCTGAGTGTATGTCTGTTAACACAGAAAGAAAAAAGTCAATAATCCCGTTACACCTGCTGACGTGGTTTCCAGAATGTGGCTTATGTCAGAAAAACTAATTAATTTTTTTTAGGAACAACGTGGCTAAAAGAGTGGGGAGGAGGAGAGGTTTATGAGAAAATCTTCAACTGAATTTGGGCAAAAGCAATGATCCTAAATTTCAATCTCAACCAGAGAAATTATCCCAAGCCAGCTCCTTCACGAGATGTATGCTCCTTTGCAGCAACCTCGCGATCTCCTATGCATCCAGCTCCTTCGCGTGATGGATAGCTGGCAGTGGGAAAGCATTGGCCAGCGGAGATGATGATGAGGACTCAGCAGCAGCTTCCGACGGTCGCGATGGCCTATGGTGGAGATCTGACAGTAAGTGGTTGACTAGAAGAAGGAAAGCAAAGCAAAAGAAGAAGAATATATCCCTAAATTTATACACTAAAAGTAGTAAAGTATCACAAAAAAATAACACAGGACCATATGTGTCAAAACCTCAAACCATAAGGTACAAAATTGTACTTTCCCCTACGTTAGCACACTGAAAGCCATGTCAGCAGGTGTAACGATGTTACTGACTTTTTTCTTAATGTATTAACGAACATAATCTCAGGGTAGCAAAGTGTCATAAAAAATAACACAGGACCATCTGTGTCAAAACCCCAAACCACATGGTACAAAATTGTACTTTCCCCTTTTATTAATTAGCCACAATTTAATTTTTGTAGCTAAAATTTTATTAAATTAGCTACAAATTCTTGTTGTGGCTAATAATGTAGATTAGCCACCAATCTATTTGTCTTGCAGCTAATATTGTCTATTAGCCACGATATCAAATATCGTGACTAAAATTTTAGTTTTACCCATAAAATAATTCATGTTTATGGCTAATTGATATTATTAGCTACGATGTAAACACCCAAATTTATTTTCAAAATTTTAAAATATATTTTAAGACTTGCAGTGTTAATAAATATTTTATTAATATTGAGATTATTATTTTGTGAAATTAAATTTGAATAATTGGTTATGAAAATTATTTTAATTATTAATTTACAAAAGTGTGTTAATTTTATTTTAACAAAATTATTTTATTGTGTGTATTTTAAGATTAAGAAAGTGAGAGATTGATTTTTGTTAGTGATTTATTAATATTATTATTATAAAAAAAAGACAAAAGGACAACAACTTTTTTTTTTAAAAAAAAAAGTGCAAAATTTTTTTTTCTTCCTTTTCTTTTCTTTTCCTTCTTCTTTCTCTTCTTCTTCCTTTCTTCCTTTCCTCCATTTCGGACCAGCAGCCACTGTCATCATTGACTTCTCGCCACTGCAGCCAGCTGGCCATCACCTCACCGTCGCCTCATCTCCATCTAGCAACAGTCCTCTTCTCCGGTTGCTTTGGTTCAGTCCAGTTCAGTTTTTGGCTTGTTTGCATTTTTCGGCCAGTGACTTTTTCGGCGTCCCCAGCTGGAAAACTTGGGTTCTTTAGCTTCCTCATCCTCTGGGCTTCTCAATTCCTTAATTTTTTTAAGGAATTAACCCTGGTAAACCTCTCAAAATTTGATTTTTAGTTTATGTGTTCTTGAGTAAATTGTTGGTTTGAGCTTGTATATGATTTTATTAGATGTTGGTGCTTTTGGATTATTTGTTTTAGAGGTTATGAGCTACATATTGATGATTTTTTATTTATTTTTATGAAATTGTTTTGAAATTTGTACTATTTTCGGTGATCGGAGTTACTCTTCCGGTACCGCTCCGGTCTCGGGATGAATATATTTTTAATAAATTTTACTAATTATTTTGTGCAAGTTTTGTGAAGAAAGTTTCTTAAAATTATGTATAGAATTGTTATTATAAATTTTTGAAAGTTTATGTGAAAATTGGATTTTTGGAAAAATTAGTGAATTTTATATTTTTGTTGAAATTAATGTAAATTAATATGTTTTAGACAGTATTTGAGTAATAAATGGTATAAAAATAATTTTTATGAATTATTTCCTATTTTTAGTTAATTATTAATAATTTTTGAAAAATATATGAATAATAAGTTGAATTATTATTTTAAGCTTACTTGAGTTATTTGCTAATTTTATAATGTATTTAAGTAATTTAAATAGTTATTTGCAGTAAATGTTACTTTAATTGTAAGATTTGAATTATATATGTTTATT
>CATIWM010298255.1:0-14350 GCA_949671775.1 Mallotus repandus
GCAACTTTATTACAAGATCGAGACGAAAAGGAGAAATTAACAAAATCAAAACGACTAGCAACCTGCATTAAATATCATCATAAACCACTCATTAAAATTTGATAAATAAAGAATTATCATTAAAGCGGATATATATATATATACACACACATACGACCATATGTTATGATGAACTTCATGAAAAATTGATAAATAAAGAATTATCATTAAAGCATTCTCCATCCTTAACTCTTTTTCCTTCAACAACAAACCTAACATCCAAGTGCAACAACTCCTGGCGTTCATCTTCATTACTAAACTATCAATTCTCTAGTCCCTCGTATCCTGCAATACTCGACCGTCATCGCATCCGTACTTAGATAGTGTCAAGCCTGCAATACTCATACCGCCAAGTGATGTCCTACACTCACTCTTTATCACTTCTCAAAGTCCAGATTCTCAACAACCAATGTTGTACCAAGCACTATGACAACCAACACCATGGCAACCTCGACCCTCCATGCCATGGAATTCACAACCGTCGACAAATTGGCAAACGCGAGCTAACACTGCAACCACATCACCTGTCATTCCTGAATGGCGATTGTATAGTGGAGCATCTCATCATGCTTTTTTTTTTTTTTATAAAAAGATATTATTTTATTGAATTTTATTCAAAGAGGGGAAAAACCACTTGTATTAAAAGTACAAGTGATGAAAAAACCCACCCTAGAATTAAGAAGAGTACAAATAAAAGACAAACAGAAAAGAGCAACTAAAAAAACATTAAAAAAACCAAAAGAAACTAAGTTGGACCAATGACAAATACCAAAAGAGCTACAAGCTAAAAGCTAAATCAGTTGATGAATAGTGAAAAGCAGGAGTGGAAGCTTTTAACTATTCTGGAACCCGTAAGAAAACCAACTTCTCAATCTGTAAGAAAGAGGGAGAGGAAGAATTGAAAACGATGTTGTTGCGATGATTCCACAAAGACCAGCTTACAACAAAAAAGAGAGTCGTCCAAAACTTCTCTTGAAATCTACCAGAAATCATACCGCACCATTGTTAATAATGAAGAACAAATTGACTTGGCATGACATAGCACATTGAAAATCCCCTAGTGGTGGGGTGAATAAGGCTATCGAACAAAAATCAAAACTTAAAATCAAATAAACAAAAATTGAAAGAATGTTGAGAAGGAAGAATAATGAACACAAGAATTTAAGGAGTTTGGATTCTCAACAATCCTATGTCTCCACCTAACTTATCCCCAAGTTAAGATTTTGAATCACCACAATCTATTCCCCTAGATTGATTCTTACAATTTGAGTTTTAGGCTCAACTCAAACCTTACACAAGTGTTTTCAAGGCTTACACTAAAACCGAATTCCCAAGTGTTTTAATGGCTAAACACTTAAACCAATTCCTTTAGAATAGAGCCTCACTTCTTTTTTTCTTAATCCCCAAAAAATAGAAGAATAAGAAGTTCTATTCTAATCACTCACCAACTCTCACAAGAGTTATACAAAAATAAAATGAATTTTGAGAGAATTTTGAGCTTAATTGAATGTTTGAAAGTGTATAAATGATAAACAAGTTTCTTAACTCTTAACCTCTAAATGAGTTTCAAAGGTTGTATTTATACTTGAGCAATTCAATTATAGCTATTAGAAACAATCATTTCATTTCCAACAAATTCAAAGTCAATTAGAATGAAATTTGGACTTTTGAGCTGTAATTTGTTAGGTCCCGGTCAGGATATCATCATTCTTGGTCGAGACGCTTCAAAAGTAGTCATTTGTAGTTGTTTTATATTTGAATTATTCTGGTCCCGAGCATGGGCCCTGTCGGGATGGAGCTCGGGATTAGTTCTGGAAGTTTTCTTCAGTTTTGGTGCAATTCGGTCCCGATCGTGCAACTTGGTCGCGGGCACAGTCCTGGTCGGGACTAGGATCGGGATCGGTACTACCTAAAAATTCATTTTGCTCGTTTAAGTCCCAAAGGTGTGCATATGGTCCCAGTTGGTGTCCCGGTCATGGGGGCACTCGAGATAGGCATTCTAACCTTCAAATGACCTTGAAGTCGATTGATTTAGCCTAAGCTTTCTTCATAATGGTTGTAGATATTTGTATTAGCTTTCTATATCATTTTGAATCACCTCATTTGGACTTTTTTTAGCTCAAGATATTGCTGAAATACTAAGAGCTGTGCATCTTAAAATGAAATCTGCATATGTTGATTTTAACTGAAGATTTGCAAGCCCAAATGAACTCAGATTTTGACAAGTAAGATTAATTCAGAAAGCTTGTGATGTCTACTCCAAAATTCAAGAAGATTACTTTCTCATTACAAGGCTCTAAGGATGTGAAAACCCTTTTTGAATTTCAGAGGTCGAATCAGCCCAAAAGCATACTTATTAATCCTCGTACTTCATTTTGACTTCCAATTGAGTCCTAACTTATGCACACTTAAACAACAAAATTAAATGCTCAAAATTAAGTTTGTTAAGATTAAAATCAAGATTGATCGTTGCTAAGGTCAACAATCTCCCCCTTTTTGATTTTGACAAACTTATTTTGAGTTTGAGAGAAAATGATATAAAGTGAAGTGCGTGATTAAATGAATTTTACTCCCCTTAAATTTGTGCATATCATACAAAATTATAACTATAAAGAGTAAGAAACAAAAATTAATGAGAAATATATATTTCTTTATTTCTCCCTTTGTTTGGCATAATAAGAAATATAAATTTTAAGATTTATGTCCTTTTTAAAATAACAACGCTAAATACTTGACAGAATATTTAAGAAACATAAACATGGTAGAAGACAACAAATTTTGTTAAGATAATACATCACAAAACAGTACATGTAGCGTTTTTAAACACCAAGAACTAAAACAATGAAAAACATGAAAGTTCAACTTAAAAAAAATTATTTCTCCCCCTTTGTAAAAGACTAAATAAAATTATGCAAGTAAGCAAAACAAGACTTGGCATCACAAATATTAAAACATGATAACAAGATCATTAATTAACATAAAAACTAGCCACACTTAGAATACATGTAAAAAATAACAAGGAAATAAATAAGAATAATAAATAATAATCATAAAAAGGAATTAAGCAAACTCAAAATTTTTCTCCCCCTTTATATAAATCAAAAGAATAAAATAAAATAGACTAGAATTAAGAAAAATAAAATTGCATTAATGAAAAGGAGAGGAGCACAATGATAATTAAAATATCAATTGTAAACAAGATAAAAACATACAGCCCTTGGCTTATAAACCGAAAGAAAATAGAAAATAAACCAAATATAAACTGACGTAAAATTGACTTAAATACAAACTAGCAGCTCAAATCTCAGAAACGAAACATATACTGAAAATAAACCAAACAGATACTGACAAACAAAAAAGAAGCTAGTTTTGAGTAGGAGATAGAGGAGCATGAGTGAAAGTCGCATATGAGCAAGAAACACTTAATGCTCTAAAAATAGTTAATTTATTGAAAATAAAGTTCAATAAAAATGCTAAGATCAAAATCAAACACTTAAGAAGAATCAAATTAATTACCTAAAACAATCAAGGCAATATGATAAGCACAACATAATTTCACATGAAAACAAGTCCAACCATTAATTCACTAATTTTGAATAAATAATTAAGACAAAGTAGAACCATCAATCATGCCTAGTTCATGCTTAATGAAATTCATTCTCTTTTCATTGAGAGGTTTGGTGAAAATATCTGCAAGTTGATTATTTGTATCAACAAATTCAAGTGTGATATCACCAATTTGAACATGATCATGCAAGAAATGATGTCTAATGTCTATATGTTTGGTTCTAGAATGCTGAATGAGATTCTTGCTAAGGTTGATAGCACTTGTATTATCACATTTAATAGGAATGTGATCAAGTTCAATGCCATAGTCCTTAAGTTGTTTTTACCACAAAACTTGTGAGCAACAACAACTAGTTGCAACATATTATGCTTCAGCAGTGGACAAGGCAACCGAAACTTATTTCTTGCTAAACCAAGAAACTAAACATTGTCCTAAGAATTGACATGTTCCAGAAGTGCTCTTTCTATCTAATAAGCTAGTGGCAAAGTCTACATCTGAATAACTAATTAAGTTAGAGGATGAACTCCTAGGATACTAAAGTCCTAAATGCAAACTTTCACTTAAACACTTGAAAATTCTTTTGATTACATTTAAGTGGGATTCTCTAGGACTGGATTGAAATCTAGCACACAAGCAAGTAGCAAACATGATATCGGGTCTACTAGCAGTTAAATAAAGAAGGGATCTGATCATACCTCTAAATCACTTTTCATCAATCAGCTTGCCATTCTCATCCTTGTTGAGTTTGGTTGTGGTACTCATTGGAGTTTTGCATGATTTGACTTCATCCATGCTAAAATTCTTGAGAATGTCTCTTGCATATTTGGTTTGATTGATGAAAATTACATCTTTACATTGCTTAATTTGAAGTCCAAGAAAGAACTTGAGTTCACCCATCATGTTCATCTCAAATTCTCTTTACATTAGCTTAGAAAATTCCTCACACAAGCAATGATTAGTAGCACTGAAAATAATATCATCAATATATATTTTAACAATCAATAAATCAAGCTTGGATTTCTTTATGAAAAGAGTTGTGTCAACTTTTCCTTTAGAGAAGCCTTTCTCTAATAAAAAATTGCTCAACCTTTAATACCAAGCTCTTGGTGCTTGTTTCAATACATATAATGCTTTTGATAATTTAAGAACATGATTTGGAAATTCAAAATTTTTAAAACCTGGAGGTTGCTTAACATAAACCTCTTATTCAATAAAACCATTTAAAAATGCACTTTTAACATCTATTTGATATAATTTAAAATTCATGAATGATGCAAATGCAAGCAACATTCTAATAGTTTCTAACCTTGCAATGGGGGCAAAGGTTTCATCATAATCAATGTCTTCTTCTTGATTATAACCTTTAGCTACTAGTCTTGCTTTGTTCCTAGTTATGATACCTTATTCATTCATCTTATTTCTAAACACCCATTTGGTGCCTATTATAGGATGATGTTTCAGCTTAGGAACAAAAGTCCAAACTTTATTTCTCTCAAATTGATTTAACTCTTCTTGTATAGTAATGACCCAACCCAAAATTCATCACTCAAAGCATCATCAACTTTTTTGGGTTCAATTTGAGAGATGAAGGCTAAACTAATAATAGACTTAAGTTTAGAACGAGTTGTTACCCCTTTTGTAGTATCACCGATGATGAGATCTTGAGGATGTACTTTCTTGAATTGCAAATCCTTTGGAAGGTCATCCTTCAAGGCAGGTTAAGGCATCTCCTCATCTTCTTCCTTGTTAGAATTTTTAATTTCCAAAGGTTTGCTAGTGTTTTCTTCTTGATTTTTCTCTTTCACAAGATCACCTGCATCATCATCAATTCTACAAAAATCCTTTCTAGGATCAAATGAGTTTGATTCATCAAATACAACATGCATTGATTCTTTAACTACTATAATTCTTTTATTGAAAACTTTATAACCTTTACTAGAGGTGGAATAGCGTAGGAAAATTTCTTCATCGGCTTTAGAGTCAAATTTTTCAAGATTATCCTTGGTGTTTAATATAAAGCACTTGCATCCAAATACTCTTAAATATGAGATTTTGAATTTTTTATTGTTCCAAAGCTCATAAGAAGTTTTATTTAAAATTAGACTTTTGAAAACTCTATTTGAAATATAACAAGAAGTGTTAACGGCTTCCGCCTAAAAGTATAATGGTAAGTTATACTCATGAAGCATTGTTCTAGCCATTTCCACTAGAGTTCGGTTTTTCCTTTCAACTACCCCATTTTATTGAGGAGTTCTAGGAGAAGAAAATGGATGTGAAATACCATTTTCATTACAAAAATTTTTGAAAATTTCATTTTCAAATGCAATTCCATGATCACTTCTAATTGAAGAAATACAAAAACCTTTTTCTTTTTGAATTATTTTTGCAAAATTTTTAAAAGCTTTAAAAGCATCATTCTTATGATTAAGAAAGCACACCCAAGTAAATCTAGAGTAGTCATCAACCAATACATATGCATAGTGCATTCCATCGAGACTAGTAACTCTAGTTGGACTAAATAAATCCATATGTATAAGTTCAAGTGGTCTAGAGGTTGACACAACATTTTTGAATTTAAATGAGGACTTGGATTGTTTTCCCTTTTGATGAGCATCATAAGGTTTATTCTTAGTGAATTCAAGTTTCGGTAAACCAATCACAAGCTCATGTTTACAAAGATCATTTAAGAGTTCAAAATTTGCATGTCCTAACCTTCTATGCCATGTCCATATGTCATGGGAAATAGCCATCAACCATTTAATATCCTTGTTATCAATTTTATTCAAATCAATAACATAGACATTATCAACTCTTTCACCACTAAAAATTATCTTGTCTTCATCAAGACTACTAACAAAGCAATTTTAAGGATAGAAAGTAACTTTATTTCCCATATCACATAATTGAGTTATACTAAGTAAATTATGTTTAAGACCATCAACAAGCAATACATGATGTATGCATAAGGATTGAGAATTACCGATTTCTCCAATGCCAATAGTCTTTCCTTTTGCATTGTTCCTGAAGGTAACATGTCATTCATCCTTAGTATCAAGCTTGTTGAATTATTCTTTGTCTTCGGTCATATATCTTGAACATCCACTATCAAGATACCAACTGTTTTTTATTCTTGTGGACTTCAAGCACACCTACATAACATAATTTAAACATTCTTTTGAACCTAAACCTTTCCTGGTCTAGGTTGGTAAGTCTCAAAGTAATCCAAATGAAGCAAGTTCAAGTGAAATCTTGTATAGAAGCACACATTACTAGAGTGACCTTTGGTCATGCAATAAAAACATTCAACATTTGCAAATTTATTTATTCTAGGATGATATGCTTTCCTAGTATATAAATCATGCCTTGTGCGTTGTGGCAGTGAATGCTTTCTATAACTCTTTTGAGTCATAGTGTGAGACGTACATTGATAATGAAAATGTGTATTTTTATAGGTTTGTGTAGCATGTCTATATGCATTGTGTTGTGTAACATGCTTAGAAGTATTGTGTCTAGTATACATGTAAGCATGTTTGAGTTGAGGTATTCTAGTTTGAGCCTTACCTCTTTGTGTCAATGGAGGTTGAGTCTTATGAGACCTTTCCTTTTTATTTGACACATGAGATTTCTTAGTTTTAAAAGCTTGAGTCTCATTTTTGGATGTAGATGCAATAGAATCATGTGCTTTAACAAAATTAATATGTGTTAATGATGAAGGATTCATTCCATTTTTGTATCTGATTCCATGAGCATCTTCATGAAATTTTTTAGAGTCAAGAAGACTATCTAAAGTTACTTTTCCCTTCTTGAATTTGGAAATGGAATTCTTTAACTCTAAGACCTCCTTAGAAAGCTTTTTATTTCCATCATTAGCTTTCTTAAGTTGGTCTTCCAAGAAGCTTGAACAGTCCAAATCACTTACAAGTTTTTCATTTGATTTATTAGAAAAATCATTTTTCAAGTTCTTGAATTCCTTGGTTAAGCTAGTAAACTTGTATTTATAAAGCTTTTTCTCAGAAAGTAAGCTTGTATATTTTTGCAAAAGTTTACTTGTTATAGAACTTTCATCATCATCATCATCATCATATTCACAATAATCATCACAAGAAGAATTAGAATTAAAGGCACCTCATTTTCATCCTCAAGAGCCACGAAGCAAAGATTGACTACTTCTTGTTGTTACTCTTCCTTTTCAAATTCAAAGGAGTCATCCCAAGTAGCTTTAAAAGCCTTCATTTTTGTCTTTTGCTTCTTTGCTCTTGTTTTTGAGTTTGGGGTACTCACTTCAAATGTTTCCCGATTTCTTGCATTCATAGCAAGTAACATCTTTGGTTTTCTTCTTACCTTCTTCTTAAAACTTTTTGTTGAAGTCTCTTGTTCTTGATGAGTTTTTCTTTCTCAAGAACTTTTTAAAACTTCTAGTGAGCATGGCAATTTCATCATCTTCATCACTAGAACCTTCAATAATTTTTTCTTCACTTTCTTCTTCTGATGCCTTTTATGCTATGCTCTTTTTCTTTTCTTCCTTCTCTGCTTGCTCTTTACCTCTTTGCTTTATTGTAAGCTCATGGGTAAGAAGCTTTCCAATAAGCATATTAGTTGAAAGAGTAGCAAGATCTTGAGCTTCCTCAATTGAAGTAACTTGAGATTCCCAATCCTTCTTAGGTAGGATTCTAAGAATTTTGTTGTTTACTTCTTCTTTGGTAAAATGTTTGCCAAGTTTTTAGAGGGTGGTGACAAGAGCATTAAGGTGATTTGTATTTTCGATGATTGATTCTTAAGGCTTCATCATGAAGAGTTCATACTCATACATGTGGAGTTGAACCTTCTTGCTTTTTACTTAAACATTTCCTTCATAATAATTTTCCAAGGTTTCCTACATTTCCTACTTCTTCTCCTGTCATGGAAGAGACTAGAGTAATCATAGCTTTCTTATTTTTGTGATTCCCTTCTTGTTGAATGGCATTCCAATTATCTTTATCAATTTTGATTTCCATACAATTAACTGTGGCTTTGGGTAGTTCCCAACCTTTTCGGACAATGTGCCAAAGTTTGATAGAATCACAATTAAGATAGAGCTCCATTTTGAACTTCCAATGAGGATAATCACTTCCATCAAAGAAAGGTCTAAGAGAAGAAATATTTTGTGTTTCACTTCCCATGATCTTGTATTGTAGCAATGAATACCTAGAATTCAATCTCTAATGCCAAATGAAAATGCCCTAAAGGGGGGTGAATAGGGCTAACGAACAAAAATCAAATAAACAAAAATTGAAAAAATGTTGAGAACGAAGAATAATGAATACAAGAATTTAAGGAGTTTGGATTCTCAACAATCCTACGTCTCCACCTAACTTCTCCCCAAGTTAGGATTTTGAATCGCCACAATCTATTCCCCTAGATTGATTTTTACAACTTGAGTTTTAGGCTCAACTCAAACCTTACAAAAGTGTTTTCAAGGCTTACACTAAAACTGAATTCCCAAGTGTTTTAATGGCTAAACACTTAAACCAATTCCTTTAGAATAGAGCCTCACTTCCCTTTTCTTAAACCCTAGAAAATAGAAGAATAAGAATTTCTATTCTAATCACTCACCAACTCTCATAAGAGTTATACAAAAATAAAATGAATTTTGAGAGAATTTTAAGCTTAATTGAATGCTTGAAAGTGTATAAATGATAAACAAGTTTTTTAACTCTTAACCTCTAAATGAGTTTCAGAGGTTGTATTTATACTTGAGCAATTCAATTATAGCTGTTAGAAATAATCATTTTGTTTCCAATAAATTCAAAGTCCATTTGAATGAAATTTGGACTTTTGAGCTGTAATTTGTCAAGTCCAGTCGGGATATCATCAGTCTTGGTTGGGATGCTTCAAAATTAGCCTTTTTATATTTGAATTTTTTGGTCCTGAGCATGGTCAGAGCTCGGGATTTGTTCTGGAAGTTTTCTTTAATTTTGGTGCAATTAGGTCCCGGCCGTGCAACTTGGTCCCGAGTAGGACTGACCAGTCCCGGGCACGATCCCGGTTAGGACTAAGATTAGGATTGGTACTGCCTAAAAATTAATTTTGCTTGTTTAAGTCCCAAAGGTGTGCATATGGTCCTAGTTGGTGTCCTGGTCGGGAAGGCAGTCGATATAGGTATTCTAACCTTAAATGGCCTTAAAGAAGATTAATTAAGCCTAATATTTCTTCTTAAAAGTTGTTAATACTTTTCTTACCTTTCCATATCATTTTGAATCACCTCATTTGGACTTATGTATCTCAAGACATTGCTAAAATACTAAGTGTTGTGCATCTTAAAATGAAAGTTACATATGCTAATTTTAACTGAAGATTTACAAACCCAAATGAACTTGGATTTTGACAAGTAAGATCAATTCAGAAATCTTTTGATGTCTACTCCAAAATTCAAGATGATCATTTTATTATTATAAGGATCTAAGGATGTGAAAACCCTTCTTGAATTTCAAAGGTCGAATCAGCCCAAAAGCATACTTATCAATCATGTACTTCATTTTGACTTCCAATTGAGTCTTAACTTATACACACTTAAACCAAAAAAAAATAAATGCTCAAAATTAAGTTTGTTAAGATCAAAATCAAGATTGATCATTGCTAAGGTCAACAGATACTCCCCACTATTGCAAAAAATAAGTCCATAACTTCATGGTGAAAGGATATAAAAGAAGAAGATGACTAATAGTCTAACTGACGGAACCATAAAGAGGACAATGATTAAGAGAAATGGGATAGAGATTAATCATAAATAAGTGGTCCTGAGGTCACAAATGATTAAGCATAGCAAACCAAGCACATAGCTTCACCTTAGTTGGAATAAAACTCAACCAAATCTTCAGCAAAATAATAGAATCAATGGATTGGAAGTGTTACAAAAGAAGCTTATAACAATTATTTATTGAAAAAGAATGACTAGAACTTATAGACCAAAGAAGTCAATCTCTAGTGTCAGATAAAATATGTACTTGCCTAATAAAATAAAAAAGCGAATCAAGTAAAAGAAGTTCAGAGGAGGTTAGATCTCGCTTACAAGAAAAATGCTAAGACTAAGTGCCCATAGAACAAAAACTCATTTCAGAAATAAAACCATAAGGAGTCAAAGTAAGTTTGAAGAGGTCTGGAAAAAGAGAGCATAAAGTTAAAGGGCCACACAACTTATTCGTCCAAAAAAAATAGAATAGCCATCACCAACTTTAAGCCGAAAGCTATCCGAGATAATAATAGCAACCAGAGAACTATCAAAGACAATAAAGGTAATCGACTTCCAAACCAAAGAAGAATGTCGAGCTGAAGTAACAAAATAATCATCACAAATACTCTTTACGAAGGTGCTAATGATATTATCATTGGTAATGGCATAGGATTACCAATCACCCATAGTGGTTCAACTTTTCTCTCTACTCCATTACATACTGTTACATTAAAAAATGTATTACATGTACCTACCATCAAAAAGAATCTTATTTCCATATCTCAATTTCGCTCATCAAATAATACATCTATTAAATGCTTACCCCATTTATTTTATGTGAAGGATCATCGGACGAAACGAATGGCCCACCTCTCTCAAGTCATCCCCTCTCCTTGCCTTTGATAGTGTTAAGACCTCTCAGTCCAAATGGCATAATAGATTAGGTCATCCTACGTTTCCAATTATTAAACATGCTATGCCTCAATGTAATCTCTATGTGTCTTCTTCATCTTCCTCTATTACTAGTTATATGCATGTCAATGCAATAAAAGTCACATAATACAATTTTTTTAATTTTAGTATTACTTCTACCAGTCCATTTGAAACATTATTCTCTAATGTTTGGACTTCACCAATTCATTATTTCAACGATTTTAAATATTATGTCATCTTTGTAGATTATTTTACTAAGTACATCAGGTGTTATCCTCTCCAATGCAAATCCCATGTGTATGATGTATTTATTCAATTCAAGGCTCTATAGGAAAACTTCTTTAATCTTAAGATTCAAACTTTGTATTCCAACAATGGTCAGGAATATTAGGCAGTCAAACCATTCTTAACCACATAAGGTATTTCACATCTCACTACCCTACCTCATACCCTAAAGCATGATGGCTACTCTAAATGACTTTATCGTCACATAGCTGAAACAGGTCTCACTCTCTTGAGTCAAGCATTTTTACCTCTTACTTTATGGAATCATATGTTTGTCACTACTATTTATTTCATAAATCGCCTAACTACTTTAACCCTCCACTACTTTTCTCTACACGCTAAACTCTTAGGCTCTTCTTCTAAGTACAGTAAACTTCGTGTGTTTGAATGCTTGTTACCCATGGCTTTGTCCATATTCTTACACCAAACTTAATCCTTATTCTAAAGTCTGTGTCTTCTTTATTTACTCACTCACTCAAAGTGCCTATCTATGTTATGACCTTATAACTCATCACTGTACATGTCTCCTTATTTTCAGTTTGTTTAATCTGTCTTTCCTTTCTCCTCCCCATTTTCTTCCTCATCTCTATCCATGTCAGTCAATATCAATGATTGGCTTCCTCTTCTTTTTCAACTCCTCTCATCTTCATTTATTTTCTTGTTAATCAGCACGCCATCTAGGTCATTATCCTCTGCCATACCTACACCCATTGATTTGCCTTCTCTACAACCACCCTTCTCCTCTCCATTTGCCTATGTAACATGTGCCCCTACCCATTCTAATTCCTCCCCACTTCATTGTTAACCTTATAGCCAACTTCATTCTCATAATGACCTTGAATCTACCATTATTACTCAAGCCATGAAAGATCTCAATTGGCATCAAGTAATGTCACATGAGTATGAAGCTCTTATCCATAATGGTACATAAGAACTGGTTCCATATGATCCATTTTATAATGACATTAGGTATAAATGGATTTTTTGTAGTAAATGAAAATCTAATGGCTCTCTTGATAGGTTAAAAAGCACGATTAGTTATAAAAGGCTTTCATCAGTGATCGAATGTTGACTACCATAATATATTTAGTCTTGTAATCACACCTACCACAGTTCAAACTATTCTCAATATTCTTATTAGCCATCAATGGTCTCTTCGGTAATTGGATATTAATAATGCCTTCCGAAAGGGTACTCTATTGGAAGCCATTTATATGCAATAACCACTTGGTTTTATTGATCTCAATCACCCTACTCATGTTTGTCGCCAACACAAAGCTATTTATAGTTTTAAATAAGCTTTACGAGCTTGCTATAATGAATTGCATCATTTTTTAATTTCTTATGGCTTTACCAACTCTCATGCAGTACTTCTTTATTTGTCATTAATGCTCATGCTCTCATAATCTATCTTCTTATTTATGTTGACGATATCATTTTTTGATTTCCTATGGCTTCACCAATGGCTATATCTTTAACCCTCACGATTGTGACACATCCCCTTACCATTATGAGCATAAAAATTTTTGTAAAAAAATTAAAGAAATATTAAATAATGATAGAGAAGTATTGAGACAAAATTTTAGGTTCCCAACAGCTAGTTTTACACCCTCCACTATAAATATAAGCTTAAGAATTCATTTAAAAAGTTAAAGATTTGGTGGAGCAAATTTATAATGAAAATTCATTGAAGCTAAAATATTTTTATTTCATATTTTACTTTATATATTCATTTATTTTAAACAAACGCTTATTGAGTTTGTTGTGAGAGTTGGGTGCATGTGATTAGTTTATAAAGATTATTTCGACTCATTCTTGGGGTTAAGAAGTAGGTAGTAACGATCAATCAACTTGGTATTAGTGTTAAGCCCTTATCAAAATACTTTAATTGTAAAGGTTGTGTTAGTCTTAAATACACATGTGGACATACTTAAGTGTAAACCTTATAAATATTTGGTAATAGGTTAGAGTGTGAGCCAATGAAATACTTGGTGAAAGGTTTATATTGAGCCTAAAAAATACAGTGACTGCAAGGTTCGTGTTAAGCCTTAACACACCTTATTGAAATAATTTTAATAATAAGATTAGGGTGAGTTTAAAAATTATAACTTGGGAAGAAGTTAGATATGAGATGTAGGATTAATTGAGAATACACACTCTTATAAATTATTTGTGTTCTTTATTTATTTTCTTATTCTTGATTTGTTCTTTTTTTGTTCCTTGCCTAATCATCTTCAAATTTCCTCTTCTTTTTCAATTTTCACCTTAATCTCTCAAAATTCCCTCTTCACCCCCTTTTTAGAGTGCTTTTCAGCATAGTTGTTAAAGGCATGCCTCAAATGCATCTCAAGCTCAAGGCATAAGTCTTTACACCTTAACCTTGAAAAGGTGGGCAATATTGAAAAAGTATGTACCTTAGTGCGCCTTGAGCCTCATGCGAGGCACAATTAAGGCCACTTTTTGCGATATTTTACTTAATTGTTGACTTTTTTTTTATCAAAGGGGCTTTTAAAAATAATAGGCTTAAGCCTTTGCTTTTATTAAAAGAGAAAAGGAAGAATTTTAGGGCAGAAGCCCAAAATAAGAAGAAGAAGAGAACTTTTGGCTGGAGAAAAAAATACAAAACAAAAGTTGGAACTAAGATCTTTGTCGAAGCACCTAGCCTCATCTGAGCAACTTATAGCAAATAAGTTTTCTTCTTCTTCTTCTTCTTTTTCTTCTTCTTCTTCTTCTTCTTTTCTTCTTCTTCTTCTTCTTCTTTTTTTTTCTTCTTCTTCTTCTTCTTCTTCTTTTTGGGTTAATTGTCTCGTTTTCTT
>CATIWM010298263.1:0-19189 GCA_949671775.1 Mallotus repandus
TGTTTTAGTAGCAAAGTAGATGGTGCACTTCTCTTTTGATTTAAATAATAATGTGTTTTAATCAATACACTAGAGTAATAAAATGATAGATCAAACTAATATTGTAGTAAAGATATACTTCAATTTGACTCTTTTAGTACATCTAAAAAATAAATTATTAAAAAAAAATTCTTATTCTTATCAGAAAAAATGTTTATACTCTCTAATATTTTATATTTTTTAGATATAGTTACTCTCTAAAAAAATATTTCAATATACCATTTGTATATTTCTTGTAACTTTCCAAATGATGAATAATATTTTATCTATAATAATAATAATAATAATAATGTGTGAAGCGTTGAATCTTGTCCCCTTCGTTAATTATATGAGAATATTTTGTATGGCTAAAAAATATGTATTGTCAATTGCAAATTTAATTCTAAGGGGGTTAGGCTTATATCATAATTATCATTTCCAATTGGATAAATATGATGAGTCTAATCACCTTGTCTGAAATTTCTACATCAACCGACATTTAATATAAACTTAAAAATAAATCTATGTACATATGGTATCAAATAATCCTAATAACAAAAATTTCAACATTTTAATGCCGGCTTTGGTTGGCTCTGTATGTCAATCGGCTGTCACAGATTGAGTTCACCTCCCAATGAAGTCCTCCAATGGTTGAATCATGATAAGCATGGAGTTTGCCCCACAAGAATAGTCCTAGTTTAATTTTTGCTTCAGGCTTTACCTCCTTTTCTCACCAAAAAGAATAATCCTACCATAATAGATGTAATAATCTTATTTCTCAAAGTTTTTTTTCGAACAACAATTGGTCCATTAGATAGAAACGTGAACAGTCTCAAAAAGACTGAGTGAGATTATAATCAGTGGTTCAAAATTAGAAAGTCAGAAGATTTGAAGGTTTTACTCTTACATAAACGTGTAAAAACGATAAAAAATTATCCATAGCTATCAGACAAACCCAACAACATCAAGCCTTGAAGATGGCAGCTTCATTGATCTTTCCTTCTAGCACCAGAAGTCCTTACTTGAATAGCTGTTTCTCAGATCTGGATCTCATCTTCAAACTTGAGCCAGAATATCACTAAAATATCCATAGCTATCACCAAAATATCATATATAAAGGGGATGAACCCGTATAAACTTGAGTTATAAACTCATATTAGAATTATTTATATACAAAGACTAAAGTAAAACTGGTATTTGAATGATTTTTGTGGCTAAAATGGTCAAAAAAATTATTCAAATCTAGTGAGCATTGAGGTAGAAGATGATGGATGAACAGCACTTGAAGATAAGAAAAAAAAAAAGAGTGGTTGAGGTTTTTATAATGAGCTTTTTGGTTCAAACTTATTTCTCAAAGTTCATATTATAACATTTTGGGCGTCTTTACAATTATTGATTGAAATTAGAAATTGAACATTGTGATCCATAAAGCTTATTTTTGAAAACTAATGGAAATTCAATCTGAATAGAGTGATATTTTAAGGGAGTTCAGTGACTCAATTGCCCTAAATAGAATTTAATTCTACACCTCCGTTCTTCATTCAATCAACAATTAGAGTTTGCATCACTTTTGTTCAACAAATATACCCAAAAATGAAGTTGGAACCTGATGCAAATATGGTGAGAATGCAGCTGAAGCAGAGGACTGGATCAAACAGTGTTCTATAAGGTAAGTGCGAAGGATTTTATGTCCTCTAGAAGCATCTGACTTCCAGTTGCTAGGGGTTTTTTTTTGTTGTTGATTTTTAATTTTTAAACTTATTTGTAATGATCTTGTACTGGACTTATGACCTATAAAAATAAGACACATAATTTTATATTATATATCTAATCAGTGGATGTAGTAATTTGAATGTAAGAATTTCATTTTATTTAAATGCGCTAGAATAGTTACTTTAAAAATTTTCTTCTATTTAGGTGCGCTAGAATAATTCCTTTCTTATAATAAAAGTGTACACAAGTATGTTATGATATGATCTAATATAGAACTAACTTATAACTATATATCAAACTTGACTATCAGATTATAAATTACGAATTGTAAATTCATCACCCTTTTATTGCCCAAGCATTTATTTGTTGAGGTGAAATTGATCCAATTCGAAGTTATTGATGTTTATATTAATCAATTATAAAAAAGATTCTAACTTATTACAATTAAACTTCCTTCCTATTAATTTGAAATTCTTCTCAGATACATAGATGATTCAATTTCAGTGCAAAAATTCATAATTCTCAAGTAAGTAAAGGTAAACGAGCTAAGTTGTTCGTAAGTAATTCGGTGGATTCAATAAAAATTTATTTGAACTCGTGTATTAATACTTATTTAATACACAAATTGAGCTCAAATTATACAAAATTCAGTTTGTGAAGTTCGCAAGCAAATTTGAATAAAAGCTCAAGAACCAGTTCATAATTTTAATGTTTAACAATTTAATTTTAAATATATAATATATTTTCTTATTGTAAAAAAATATTTTCAAAAATGTATTATTTGAATAATATCATAATTTTTATTTAATATATTATAATTTATTTTTAATTTTTTAATCTATAATTTTAATTTATAATTTATATTTTTAAAATTTTTTTTAAATTCGTAAACATCGGGTAACATAGAAAGTTCAACTCGATTATAAACAAACCAAATCTAAACTAGTCAAAATTCGACTAAGCTCGATTACACTTTTACCAACAAGCCATTAAAAAGATTCTCAAGAATTAGGTAACAGTATTAATTAAGGAGGTTAAGAAGTTAAAAGCTGTTTTATTTTAATTCCAATTACCATTCCAAGAGTTAAATCACGATGTCAAGGCCTCATCTGGGCAGCTGGTGTTCCCCTCGTGAAATGACATTCAAATTCTCCCAGAACTGATAACTACAAGGTCCTAGCCATCACAGTACACAGTTGGCGCGGCGCAATTGTCAAGCCTTTATTTAAGAACAACAACCAAAATAGAGATGCCTGTTTCACAGTCTCGTCCTTCTCATGTGAAATTTGTTTCTGCAGCTGAGAGATGCTGCCAACATGTCCACATGAATTCATACAACACTATAATGCATTCCATACATGATATACAGCACATCACAAGAACATATTGCGCAACCATCACTGAAACCACGAACACATCACACTGTTACAGTGAACTAAACCTACAAATCAATTTCAAATACCAATGATCTTTCCTTGCCTTTTGTTCTGATTCAGATAAATGACAAGAATATAACACATCTTAGCTATAACAACAATCCGAGTAATATACCGTTTCAAAGCATGAGAAATACAACAGATAGGGTTTCCCCATTGTCGCCACCCCAGCAACTGGGGAAAATATGTACTGAATGCACAAAGAAGAGGGTGGACAGGCAACCGTTAAGGACCATACAAATTCAACATTCGTGGTAGAAATTCTGCGCAATCAAATGCAACTCCAACTAAAATAGAAATGTTGCTAGAACTAAAGAAATGGTTTACACAATAATTCATTCTTCCTGTCACCATGTCTTCCCTTGTAAGAAAACCATGAAAGCTGAAACATAATACAGCTCAAATTTGTTATCATTGAAGAAATCCTCCTTGCTCAACCATCCACCACACAGATAGGTTTCTGACTTCCATATCCATAGTCACCATAGTGATCCTGTAGGCAGTTTCTGCACATTACTGGAACATTAGTGGTAAAGATACCCATTGGTCAGTAGATGGGCATTTGCAGCCCAGTTCCAGTATGTACTAAATACCAGGGATTTACCAGAAAAAGCTGTCATATCTCATGATTGGTCATCAGACCTTGATCTAGTCAAACGCCGACGTCTTCTTGGGATTGGAGAAGCATCTTCACCTGCATCACTTATTATATGCAAGTCATCATCATCGTCATCATCATCCTGCAGACCCAACAGATTCTCACCCCATAGGAATCGGCGATCAGGTAATGCTCCACCTGATCTGCGGTGTCTTGTCCAAGCTCTTGACCTACCCCTTGGTTCGGCTGCACCATCAATTGAGCCAATCATCTGAAACAAAAAGAAAGTAGTCAACCATGGGGCAGTAACTTCATTTGCGCCACCTTCCCTCTCAACTGAAAACCTTTCACCATTTTCGATAACATAATCGCCAACCACAACAGCACCCGGCATGGCTGATCGAATGGCACTGACAATGTCACCATATTCTCTCTGTCGCTCAAGACATCTCCAAGCTCGTTCTCTGGATGGATCAACGTCAGAGGGTCGTGTAGTTGGGTGAACCCTCCTAGCATGCCTACGCAATTCTTGGTAGTTTCCAGAGAATGAACAAGATTCCCGAGAGCAGCTTCGCCTCTTCAAATTTAGATATTGTCTGGCCTCTTCCACAACTTCCCATCCTAGTACAGCTCCTCGGCATAAAGGACATTTCAAATTCAACCCCGACTCTGATGAGTTCTCTACATCAGCCTCCTCAAGTTCAACCCTGTCATGAAATGACTCAGTGTCACCCGCCTCCCAAATGCCTACTCCTTGAGTCTCTACATGTCTAGTAGAATTTTGCAAACTATTTTCTAAAACTTGCTCAGGAAATCCAATAGTCGCTATGCTGTTGCTGTCATTTACATTTTGATTCTCATTAGGGTCAACCACATGAGTTCCCAAAGTCAAGCCTGTACCAGAAGCATTACTCGGACTGAATGAGTTGATAGGTAAAGAATTGGCTAAGGCTGTATTGCCCCCAGAACTTTCCCTTAGCTTTTTAAAGCGGTCTAGGCAATTTGAATGCCTGTGACTTGTATCACAAATGTAAGATCTGCAGCCCTTCTCATGAGAGCTGCACAGGAGGAGAACAGCATTATGTGGATGGTCCATGCAGATAGGACATGAGACCTCATCTAATTCTTTGTGAAGGGTATGGATATCTGAATCAGTACATCGTCTTCGTTTCACACCAGTCATCTTGGATGCTCTGTAATCAGTTACTCAACATAGGAATTACTCAACATAGAAACTCACTATAATAACAATACTATTTAACATGCTGCAGTCTTATCAAAGAGGGAACAGAATTATTGCTTTCAATAATGTTTAGTGTAAATCAACACCAAATGACCCAACATTATTAAGCAAGTATCAGTAATTTGATCACAAAAGCAAAAGTTAAGGAGAATATCACACAATTCTTAAAGAGTTCAAGACTTTACTGGCAACAATATGTACTGTATCACTCATGGAAAAATTAACAAATTGCCATGCTAAATCTTAGGCATACAAAATAACCAAGGTTTCTATTGCTTGGCAATGAGAATATCAGAGACACATCCATGGGCCTTCTATCTGTGACATCTCAATTCAATGGTTCAGGGGCTAAACCAGTTAAAAAATAACCATATCAATATCTTAAACTTCAAGACTAATCCCTCCCATCGACTCACTTTTTATTAATGCACAAAAGAAAATGAAGTGTAGGATCACAAGGATAGAACCATTTTAGCCAGGTATAATCTCCACAAAAGTCATAAACTCTGCTAAATAATGGTTTGCCCCTTCTAGCCTCATTGACAAAGTTGCGTTCAACCACCACCTCCATTCATGGCTCCATATGCACCAGTAAACTTGTCAATTATACATGCACAGCCATTACCTATTTTTGCTTATATCCAATCTTTCACTTTCATAAAAAAAATAAAGGAATTAAATATCTCTTAGACTATCATATTATGCAATCACTGACTGTCCCCTCCAATCCCTTCATTCCTCTTATCTGCCTTCATGACTACCCAAAACATACAAAGAAAATGGCATTTTCCAAACTAATTTTTTCATATAAAAATAAAGAAACTCTTACTTTTACCATTATATTGCATGAAATGGGCAGTTAATGGTGATTAATAAATAAAAACTGACACGAATCTAAATTGATTCAGCAGCATACAAAATATTAGAGAAAAAATTTCTGGGAATTATAATTACTCAATAAAAGGACTAACTAAGAGATGGAGAACTGAAACATTGAACATTAATTTGCCATTAATAACATAGCCACGGCAGGAAGCCTGCCTCTGACATTTTCTGCAAAAATGAGAGGGAGACTTGGGTACAAAATAATAACTTATTCAGTCATCAAAGTTCAAGAGAGAGGCATCAACAAGCACATGTAAAAGGTTCTCTTGATGAAAAGAAAAGGATAAGCAAAATCTTTTGAAACTCAAAGTCTAAATGTTACACACCATTTTACAAAGCTTAAATGCATTCAAGTGCATAGCTACTCATCATCATCCCCCAGCACCCAAACTTTTTATTTTTTTGCACATTAAATTTATCTTATAAAACTATTGATTTCTTTATAACAACTACATAAAGACTTTAACAGCTAACAACTAGCAGTTACTACATCAAATAAAATTTAATGCCCCACAACAATCTATGGATTGTTCCGAAAAAGGTGTGGCCTCAAAGAATATAACAAATCCACAAGCATATTTTGGCTTCTTAAAAGAGCCAATTGAAATTAATAAATAAAAACATATATTCACCCTCTAAGCTAAAACTAAGCTTAGCATTCAAATTCAGTTTCCCAAGTATGTTGGTAGATTGAATCATAGCTCAAGAGAAGTACATTGACGATGAAATGTAGTTTCTAGTTATATTCACCAATAGCTATGTACCAGCTGCAGTATGTACCAACAAGAGTTCATGAGTTCCATCAGACCAAATTCCATTTTTGGAAGAAATAAAATGAATTTCTTCACACAGCAGCAATCTGCCCCAATGTTCTTATCTTACCTTGTACCCCTTAAAGTAGAACAGAAAATACTACTTTGCCCCTGATGGTACTTAGATCCAGCAGTCCATTCAATTTATAAAGCAAAGGGTACTTAGATCCAGCAGTCCATTCAATTTATAAAGCAAAGGGAGGCTCAGGCTGTAGCTCCTAACCTTTACCTATTCTCAACTGATTGTTCATATTCCAAATGTCCATGGCTTATCATGATGTTAAAAAACCTGTCAACAAGATCTTAAAACCTACTTGGAGACAGAACTATTAAAAAAATCTAAGCAAAGAAGAAACTCACAGTGCAACAAAAATCATTTAAATTTTAAAAGGCAACAAACATGATAGACAAATTGAACAAGGTAAGGCTTAAACTTACAAACAATTATCTTTCAACTGCAAATACACTTGCCACTCGAACCAATCCTACAGAATTTCCCAGCTGGAAGCTTCTGAAGCTCTAGTTGTATCAGCAATTGAAAACTACAGAATCTTAAATTGACTATACAAATAAAATCACAAAAGGCAATAACTCTTAAAATGCTCCAGAGAATGTAAAAAATATTGCACTGATGCTGTAGTCCCATAAATTTGCAGCAATACAACCATCAATCATTGAGTTAGTAATTACTTCTTGAGCCATTAAGTAACCAGTAAATGATAAAACCTGCAGTTATACCACCAAAAGAAGAAGTCATTGTCACATGCACAACACATTGATTAAAAGTTTCACTAGTAATCAGGGAAATAAACAAGCATCTACAAGAGCATTCAAGAATGCTGAGGCTTCAAAAATTTGCACAAGAGCCAAGCAAAACACATACTAGCAAATTCAGATTTAAGATAAGAAAAAAGCTAATAAAATCAAGAGACCCTTATTGCAGTTACTGGGTGAAAACAAAACAATACAAATGATCAAACCCTGATAACTACCTATGACAAGTAAAGGCTACTTAAATCATGTAGCCACAGTCATGTATTCATCAATAAAACAAAACCCAAATGTGAAATATTTTGTTAATAAAACATGGAATAGCAGTTCAGAGTCTCAGACCATAAATCCCTCATAGCACTTATTATTACTCCTAAAAGCATCCAGTTTTGTTCATTATACCACAATCAAAAAGGTGAGTAGCAAAGAAAGTGCCCACCCAATTGCATCAAATACCAAAATAAGAATTGAACAGACAGCAAACCCCAGATCATTCCCAACATTATCAACATAAAATTTATCAGATAAACCGACAAAATGCAGAAAGACATATAAATAGAATCCCATAAAAACCGGTCCGATATTTAAGTAATTTTTTTTTTGTCAGATTCAGAATTTCCATTAATTTATTTATTTTTACAAAAAAAAGTTAATTTTTTTTAACTTTCCCACATAATCAAACAAAACCCAGATCATTAAAAATCAAAATCATCAAAACTAAAAGATACCCAGATGAACACAGATCCACCAGAATCAGAATCATCGATCAAACATAAATTAAATTAAAAAAAAAAAAAAAAGCAATCTGGGTCTAAAATTAAAATAATAACAATAACAAAGGGTGAGGAATTACAGAGGAAAATGAATTGAATTCCTCGTGAGGAAGGGGATGTGATCTGTAAGAGAAGGTTGCGTGAAAAGCTCGCTGAAATATAGAGAGAAAAATAAAATGGTACTGATATGATGAATATATAAAGAGGATTTTGGGGATTTTTTTTATTTAATTATTTATTTTTTGTTCTAATTTATAGGCGACGGAAATGGGAATTATATAATGGTGGAAAATGGAAAATGAAGGGGTGATGAGTGGGGTCAGCCGGTGGTTTCTACGGCCGAACCGCCTTCTTCTTGTTTCAGATGGCAATACTATTCCCTATCCATTCTTTACCACGTGGCTTTTCATCCGCTCAATGCTAAAACTTGCAAATACATTACCAGTACCTTAACTTAATTTTAGTCGATTTATACCCTCAGCCTGTGTACTCATCAATCATCATTTGCTTACATTAAATTGCTAAAAATAAAATTTATTAATGTTTAAACATTATTTGAAATATTTAATTAATATTTTTATAAGTTAAAATTTAACTATTTAAACATTAAAATTCATTAGAAAATATTTATAAATTATATTTATAGGAAATTAATATGCTAAAATAATTATTATAAACTAAAAGAACAAAATGCGACCTAGACAAATGGTACAGGTTGAGAATTCTGAAACCGTAATTGAATTTCATAGCATCTTTAAAAATAATTCTTGAATTATTATGGTAGGAATTTTTATGGGACTTACTCATATGGCGTCCTACATTTAAACAGAACTCACTACAGTAGCTTATTCTTTTAAGTTATAAAGTATACTATTTCCTATGGGTTAACTACTTCAAAAGTTAAACTCTATTTTTATTTTAATTAATTTGTTGATTTTTAATTTGTATCTTCTTTATATCAAACTTTTAATTAGTTTCACAACAGTCGCTTATAAAAATTTAGTTAGTAAACAATTCAATATTACTATTTTAGTGCAAAATTGAAGAAATATATATATATATCCATATTTATTTGATTAAATATAAATTTTACTTAATGGAAAATAGAACAATAAACTCACTTTGAATGGTATTAGAACATTGAAAAAATATAAATAATTTTCTAAAAATTTTTTAATTGTAGAACTAAATTGGAAAATATAAAAAAATTAAGAGGACGAAAAATTTTTATCAAGACCTTTTCTGAAATAAAATTGAAGTTAGGTTGTAAAAATAAATAAATCAAACTTTAATGTGCTTTTGAATACTAGATGCTGCATCTGATATTTAAAAATAAATTAACATTGATAAACAATACAAATAAATTTAAGTGTATTATCAAATAAATGATGCAATTATTAAAAATTTATATGACTTAATATTTTTTGGTAATCTTTTATATTCATTTATATTTGTTAGATTTTTTTGTTAATTGCATGTTATGTATACATCGTATTAAATATAAAATTAATTTTTGTTTGAATCCTGTTGTTGATATTGGAATCGACATTATGAGAATTTAACTACCTTTTTTTAAAAAATATTTTCACACAAAAATTCGGTGATAAATTAAATTTTTTATTTGTATTTATTAGATTTTAAGTTTAAATTATAATTTTTCTTTAATTTAATCTAAAAGAAATTAAATATGTGTTATCTTTTAATACTTAAATTCAGAATACTTAACATATTGTTTATTTGTTTATTATGATTAAATTTAATTATAGATATAGATATGGTCTATTTTTTTTGACTGAATCACCTCAATGACGATTGTTCGTTCAATAACTATATTATTATTATTATTATTATTATTATGTGCAAGGATTAAATCTTTTGCATTGCACTGTGAGAAGATCCATAAATTTCATATGATTACAGGAATAGTTTTACCCCTTATGCAATTCAAACTTGGATTCTGAAATAGTTAAACTTCATGTCATTACCGAATATAAGCATTAAAAAAAAAATTCCACTTCCTATGTCAGGCCTTGGGTTTAATCTGCTAAAGAAATCTACATACAAAGTGTAGGATTTAATGCAAAAGTAAGAAGCTTGCTACTAGTACTGTCAAGTACATGGCTGGTTAAAAAATAAATTATAGAGTTGCCAGATCATTGCTAATCGATAATTTATTCATGTGACATTAAAATGTCTCAAGCCAAAGACAGAATACAAGCAAATTCAACTTATGCTGTGCCCTTGAGATGTGATGCTGCATCATGTTCATCCCCACGAACTTGAGCAAGTTCACGTAGAGGCTTGTCATCATACTCGATCTCTTCAAAGTAATCCTCGCGAGCATTATCAGCTAACATAAGAGAAACTAACCAGAAGAGTGCTGAATCAAAAGAAACGAATGCACCCCCACCAAGGAGACCAGTCTTAGCAGTAGGGCAAGTTGTCTCAAGATTGTGATGAACTTTGCGGGACATGTGAAGTTGTTCTGTGATTGTAGGCCATAACAGCAAAGTTGCTGCCAATCCCCCTGTAAATCTGAGATGAACATTCACAAATTGTGATGATGAGTTCATTAAAGAATACTGCGAGCTCAAAAGTGAAAGAAGCAACACTTTTAGCACAACAACAGGCATAATCAACCTCTTTTACTCTTTTTTTTTTGGCTAATAGTCAATAAACATTGTGCTGCTGATCTAGAAAAATGAATTGGTGGATTCCTGTTAGCCTGTTATGTGGCTGTTCAAAAGACCTAATGCATCTATTGGAATTCAACCTTAACCTTAAGATCAGTGCATACAAAAAGACATAAAGATAATGCACCCATTGGAGTTCAATCTTAAGATCAGTGCAAGCAAAAAGACATAAAGATAATGCACTCATTGGAGTTCCAACCTTAACGACAATGCATGCAAAATGCACTCGTTGGAATTCAACCTTAACAAGTAACAACAACGCAGGTAAAAACACACGCACGCAAACACATATATTTCCCACCAAACAGCATTGAAATTTAATCTTAACAACAACACATCATTTGAAATTCAGTAAGAGAATACGCGGTAAAATCAGAAAATATGCTTACAGGGAAATGCTGAAGAATGTGGAGAAATTGAAATTTTGAAACAACACAGACTGAGGAACAGATTTTCCTTTGTAGGGATAAAAAAGAGACAGGTAACCAGCGACTGTAGATGCCACAAGAAATGCAAAAGATAGGTATCCCAAGGCAACAGTTGGATGAGATGGATACTTGCAAATTACCACACCTTTTCCTGTTATAGGAGTTCCAGCTGCAGGCTATATGGGATACATACCAAATCAAAAACAACAACAATAACATAAAATTGGATCGAATGCACATAAATGGTAATCACAAATACCTTTTTATTTTCAGCAATTATTCCAAAAATAAAGGAGATTGTACCCAGAGTTCCAATAATTAGAGCCATTTGCTTAACAGAAACAGCCATGACTTGATGACTCTGTTCAGTAACGCTTCAATTAATTATAAAAATAATAAAAAAAACAGTGAACAATTTGAAGAGTAATTTATGAACCCAACAGACCCTTTCAGCCAAAAGAAAGTTACATAACATGAAAAGAATCAATTAAGATCTGAAACAAATAAAATCAAGAACCCAGAAAGGAATTGGCATTAAAGGTATTCAATCAAAAGCTAAGAAAAAAAAATTATACCAACTGATAGTGGGTGACATTAAGAACAATGATGATGTAGTCAAGTAACAATTTTTAATTGTACCCTTTAAAAATTCAGACTTTAAGGTTAGAACCAACAACATAACATCCCTAAAAAAATATCAAAACAAGTGATTTACATAAAAAAATCAAGAACCCAGAAGGGAATTGGTGAAAAAGATAAAGAATCAAAAGCTAAAACTACCGTACACCAACAACTGACGGTGGGTGACATTGAGAATCATCATAAAGAAAAGGAAAAAAAAAACTAACCTTTTTGTAAGGAAAAAAAAAAAGTGAGTTTAGAAGATTCAAAAGAGAGAAAACTAGAAGGAACAGACTGATTTTTTTAAAAAAATTTGTATAAGATTCTGAAGGAAATCTGGTTCTATTTGTAGCTTTGTTATGTAGCTGTAACCAATCTGTTTGCGAATTCTACGAAAAAGGAAGAATTTTTATTAGTAACAAAAATAGAGTAGCAAACGAATTACATTTGTCAAAATTGTATCTAAAAATAGGATTTTGAGTTGTATTTGTCTCCACTTCAAACTCTTATGTTATGTTTTTCTCTTAGTTGTCAATTACTAATTAACAGTTGTAATGTTCAAATGAATTTTGGTTTGCTATGGTATTTTCAAAAACCGGAGATTCTTAGTGTAAGAATCTACTACAATTAGATTTATAGTAATATACAATTTAAGTATGAAATATATAATTCACAAAAATAAAATATATATTTTTATCATTTATATTCAATCAGTAGGCTTCAGCTATTCACACTCCTTTGGAGCTTTTAGCACTCTTTTGATCCCACTGCATATTTACTCGTCTTATTTTATATTAATTTTTTTACTAATTTATTTAAATGTTACTTTTACCCTCATATTAAAAAAAAATTAATATTTTTAGTAATAAATTAAAACTCATTTATGGTTGCATACTTTTACCCTCATATTAAATTTACAATTAGTAATAAATTTTAGGGTGAGGATTTTTATACTTCATTCATTTATTTTTGCACTCCTACTTTTATTTTTTATAATTTTAAGTTACATAATTACCTTTTATTTAGAATGTTTATTTTTTCATTAATTATTATTCTTAAACTATACTCTTTTATCTAAATCTAAATTTATTATTTAATGTTTAAAATTATAAAACTACTTATGCTTGAGCATACATCAATTTTTTTTTCATTAAAAACTTGGCATAGTCAATTATTATTATTCTTTTTGTAAACACTCTTTACCTTTTAATTCGTTTAGACAATTATAAAATCTGCACCAATTATTTAAAAAAAATAACAATCTTTTTTCACTTTTTATGTATAGATTTTTAATATCATATGCACATTATTTTATTTTATTTTTCTTATCATAATTTTTTAAAAATAATATAAAATAAAATTACATGAATAAAAAAATATATTATAAAAATTTAATGAAAATTCATCATATAAAAAATTATTGTAATTTTAATTTTTAAAACAAGTGTTATAACATATTAATAATAGAAAAGTAAGTGCTATATTTATTTTATCAAATAGACTTTTAGTAATATAATTTAATTAAAGTATTTGTTGGGATATATTTGATCTAAATTACATGTAAATTGATTTTAGCTCTATTTATTAAATTTATGAATACTTTTCATATGATGAATTATTATTGAATTTTTATAATTTTTTTAATCACATTATTTTATTTTTAAATTATTTTTTAAAAAGTAATGATAAAAATAAAAATAAAATTATGTGCATATGATATTTAAAAAAAAAAAACTCTTCAAAGAAATAAAAGATCTATTATTTACTATAATTGCTGCAAACTTTACAATCAATATAAGTTAAAAGTTAAAAAGTATTATAAAAAAAATAACTGACTATATTAAATTTTATTAACGCAAAAAAAATTCAATTACAAGTAGTTTTAAAATGTTAAACATCAAACAATGAATTTGGAAGGAAAATGAAAAAATGATAGTTTAGTAATTGTAATTAATAAAAGAATAAAAATTTTCAATAGAGGATAGTCATATAATTTCTAATTCTACAAAAATAAAAATGGAGTGCAAAAATCTCCATCCTAAATTTTATATATAAATATGTAATCATAAATGAGCTTTAATTTAATTGTTATTTTAACCTTAATTTTATTTTATAAGCTATTTCATTATAATATTATATTTTTTTAAAAGATTATTTTATCATTCTCTTCTTATTTTTGTTTAACAAAATAAAATAAGATATTTTGAAATTTATTTTCAATGTGAATATTACTTTTTTAATTTTATATTTGTATTTTATTATTATACTGGTCATAGATTTGATTTTTTGTAGTTAATATTATAAATTCATTACAATTTTAACTTTATATTATTAATTAAAAAAATCGGTACTTTCTATTTAATAAAAGATTTTAATTCTTTTAATTATTTTCATTGTAGGATGAAATTTTCTCAACTTCACATTTGGGTTCATTTTTTTAATGTTGACTACATATATTTTTTTTTTCTAACATTATAAATTTGTTACAACTTGATTTTTTAATTTTTATGACTAGCATTTTGCATAATCAATTGCATATGTATTTTTTTTTAACTAAGGTTATAAAGTAGTCATTATTTTAATCTTTATGGTTATGCCTAATACATATACAATAGTGACTACCATATATAAAATTTTATGTATAGTTAAAAATTTTATTTGTCACACCTCTTGGAAAATGTCACAAAATTACCTATCACATTAATTTCGAATATAGATGTTGATGCTCTCGATGAGCTATAATCAAATTTTATTTGACATGTGTGTTGATAAAATATTTAATGGTTGATTTTAAGATTATTTTCAATACGCCTGTATATACTTACTTTAAAATAATTGTATATTGACATTAAGAGTCAAATTTATTCTTATAAATAAATAAAAATATTTATTATATGTTAATTAATTCAAATAAAATAGAAATTCATCCTATTTTTAGAAAAAAAACTAAAAAATATCTTATTTTATTTTATTAAATAAAAGTAAGAAGACAGATAAAATAATTTTTTAGAAAAATATAATATTATAATGAAATAGCTTATAAACTAAAATTAAGGTTAAAATATTTAACAATTAAATTAAAGCTCATTTATAGTTATATATATATATATATGTGTGTACGTATGTATGTATGTATGTATAATTTAGTACTAATTATAAATTTAATATGAGGGTAAAAGTATGTAAAAAAAATGAGATTTTGACTTTTTTAATATAAGGGTAATAGTAGTATTTAATTAAATTAGTAAATGAATCAGTATAAAATAAAGTAAATAAATATAGGGGATATTATATAAAAATTCCAATCTTTAGGGTACTTTCAAATAAAATTTTATCCAATTTTTTCTTTCAAATAAAATCACAACTTTTAAAATGTTATAAAAAAAAAACTCTCATTGGATGATTGTACTGGTATTGCTGAGTTTTTTATTGAAATTTTCTATACCTAGTATGCTAAGTTGAAATTTCATATACCTAGTACGCTAAGTTTTTAGTTATAATAATTTGGGGGCAAATGCAGTTTCATCTTTTATTATTAGTACAGTCATCCAAGTGGGCTCCATGAATCAAAAAAAATTATTTCATCTATTGTTATCAATACAGTTATCTAAGGAAGTTTTTTTATAACATTTTAAAGGTTATGGATTTATTTAAAAAAAATTGAATACAATTTTATTTAAAAATATTCAAAAGATTGAAATTTTTTATATAATTTTTCCATAAATATATTATGAAGTCTAAAGAGTGCTAGAAGCTTCAAGAAAAGTGTAAATAGCTATAGCCTAATCAGTGAGAGTATTACATCCCATTTAACTCAGAATTTTTCTTTAACTCAGAATTTTTCTTCAAAGATTAGTCTTCCGAGATTGATTGGTTGATTTTGTTCGGATTGCATAATGATTTATGACTGATATTTCTCCCTCTCCTTTTTTCTAGGAATTCTTTTATATATAGAGAGAGAGACAGGGAGAGACAGAGAGAAATTTTTTTTATATATTTGGTTAAATATAAATGTTTACATCGCAAGTCTGATATATTTTAACTTTTAAATTTAGGATAAATTGTTATTTATCTGTTGTATTTTAGTCTAATATACTATTTTATTTCTTATATTTAAAAAAATATTTATTTATCTCTGATATTTATAACAGTTAATACTCATTGGTTCTTTGTCAGAGATGAAATGGTACATAAATTTATAAATATCAGGAATAAATAAATATTTTTTTAAATATCAAAGGATGAAATAGTGTATTAGGCCAAAACACATGGAGCAAATAGTAATTTATCCTTAAATTTAATATATTTTATTAATTTATATTCAATTTTATAATTATTTTATCACTTTAATTCATTAAAAAAAATTCATGTAAATACTTTTTATTTAATTTAAATATAACTTATAAAAATTTCATATATACCTCAAAAGTCTTATATATTTATATCTAAAATCTATAATCTATAATCTACATCTATATCTATATCTATATCTATCTATTATTTATCTATAATATATATAAATGTAAGGAAGCGGGGAAGTTAAACTTGATTAAAAGTCTATTTTTTATTTTAATTAGATTAATTTTTATTTTATTTTTAATAAAAATTAAATTAATTAAAATATAATTCTAATTTTAATTGAAAATATGTTTCTATTTTAATTAGGTTAATTTCTATCTTATCTTTAACAAAAATTCTAATTTAATTGAAAATATATTTTCTATTCTAAATAGGTTAACTTTTATTTTATCTCTAATAAAAATTAAATTAATTAAAATATAATTCTAATATAATTGCAAGTATATTTTTAATTTTAATTATGTTAACTTCTATTTTATCTCTAATAAAATTAAATTAATTAAAATTTTAGTAAAAATTTTGTTAAAAAATATATATTTTTTCTATTTTAATTAAATTTATTTATATTTTATCTAATATAAATAAAAAAATTATAAAAAATAACTAGTTTAACCAGACCTATTTCTTTTATAATCAGTCCTTTTTATTTTTTTAAAACTAATTTTTTCATTTTCTCTTTCTGCCTGTGTTTTTTTATCTTTAAAAAATTGATCTCTTCGGCGTTTTTCTAATATTTTCTTAATTTTTTTTGTTTTTTGATGCACCTGCTGCACCGACTCTTCTTCACTCCATGAAACTCAATCAAAACCCCACTCACTCTCTTTTACTCTCACACCTCGCTCCGATCCAACTCGCTCTTCTCTTGCTCTACCTCTACTTGAAGATTATCGTTGCTTCTTCTTCCTGCTCCAAGAATAGCGATTCCTCCAAAGCTTCTTTCGTCTTTGTCTACTGCTACTGCTGCTGTTGCCGGTGGTAGTGGCGGTGGTGGCGCCAATGAAGAAGACCTCATTGCTAAATTCTGGATCAAATTCGGTCGTGAATCTGTTTTTGCTAAGTATACTCTTTTCGTCATCTGTTTAGCAGCTGTAACCTCAAGATTGAGTGCTTTAGGCATTATATTTCTCAGGATTTTCACTTCCTCAAATCCTTCGTTCACGCGTTAGTTCTTCTTCTTCTTCCTTCATTTCTAATTGTTTTCTTTTGCTTATTCATTGTATCTTTTCTTCTATTTGTTTTGAAATTATTGTTTGATTGATTTTTTTTGTTCATGATTAACGTTATTACTGCGATTTTAAATTTATTATTGAAGATGAACTGCTAGAATTTTTTTCAAATACTGATTCGATTTCTTTTAGCAAGTTCTGACTCTATGATTTTCATGCTCGAGTCTAATTTCAGCCTTTTCTCTTCTACTTCTACTGCAAGAGATTCGCGATAACGAGCAATAGAAGCAAAAGAGGTGCGATCAACGCTGGCTGAGCTGGATCTAAAAAGGTGCAGGAGGAGAAGAGATGATAAAGGAGGATGAGCTGGATCTAGAAGACCAGTCATGCTCTGAAAGTAGGCGAAAAGAAGGAGATTCCTGTAAGCACCCAATTTCGAGATGACTAGAGCATGGATGCGACAGAGGACCCAATGATGAAAATAGACTGTAAAATTAGATTTATTGGATTTGATTTATTGGTTTTAAACTAAATTGTAAATTATTTTTAGGAACTATTATTTTTATTTTAATTATTGTTGTTATTAATTTTTTATATATAGATTTTCAAAAAAAAAATTAAGTTTTTTTTCTAAAAAAAAAAAAAATAGGAAGAGCCATCTTCCATTTTTTAACTGTGTTTATGTTTTTTTCTTTTGATCTCCGACCGGAAATGTAGATTTTCGGTCAGAAATCTACATTTCCGAATTTTTTTTTTACAAATTTTTTTTGTATTTTTATTTTTTTATTTAGCTATTTGTTTATTTGTTAGTTATATATAGATTTTGATTAATTTTTATTTGATAAATACATTTGTTTTATTTGATAAATAAAGTGATAAATATATATTTTTTTATAGATAAATAATTAAAATAAATTTTTATTATCCTGTACCAATTAGGGTTACAGGATGGTGTATTTATAAATACGTGATTTTCTTTTCACGTAAGGGGGGTTTTTCATTTTTCTTTTCTCTCCACCTCTTTCTGATTTTTAGCCGTCAACCAAAACACACCACTTTTCTTAATTTTTTTACGTACTTTTTTCAAGTTTTAGCCGTGAATCAGATCCAAATAAATCAAAATCACAGACAAACACAACAAAAGTCACAAGCTTTCATTAATGGTGATCACCTTCTGAGGGGAATCAATATTGCATCATCAAACTAGTTCTTTTTCTATTCCTTTTTCTTTTTTTTATTTGATTTTTTTTTTATTCTATTTAATTTTGATTTTATTTGATTTTATTTACTAATCTTTATTTATTTTTTGTGTTTATGATTTTGGATGGGATGATCTGAATCCGTGGTAGTGAACAAGATCCATGGAATGTCATGGATTAAATTTTGTATTTGAACGTAGTTTTATGATTTTTTTATTCATTTATTTCATAATTTTATTTTGTATTTTTTGGGTTTGTAGTTAATTTTATTTTTTTTCTCAGTAGATTATTGTAATAGCCCTAATAGTGGGAATAGTATAATCATACGCATATGTGTTTTTTTAATTGGTTAGTAAATTAGGTTTCATTTGGTAATTCAATTAAAATTAATGTTGGCTTTAGATTAATTTTAGGTTGTATGTAATTAAAATTAGGGTTAGAAAAAATCACGTAATGTTTCTTTTTTTATCTATT
>CATIWM010298313.1:0-15778 GCA_949671775.1 Mallotus repandus
TTTTTTTTTTAACATTTAATTACAAAAAGACCCTTGAAGGAGAAGAAAACTTTCACTTTAGTCCAAAACAAATGTAATCAAGCCTTAGAATCCGAAACTCAAATATCAGAGACTCATTTGCTACGAGTTTTCATCATCGGAGTCCTCTATTGCATCCATGCTCTAGTCATCCCGAAATTGGGTGCTTACACTACACAAATAATAAAAAAAAAACAACATCAACAACATCAACAAATCATTAAAAAAATAATGAAAAAGAGAACAAACTAGGTTGAATCCATGGCTTTCATGCATTTTTGTGGATTGGTTTAATCTCCATGACTACTCCATAATTTTGAATCTCCCACAAAATTAAAGAACAAAATCAGAAAAAAAGGAAAAATTAGAATGAATAAAAGAAATGAAAAGGAAATAAAAATTAAAAAAAAATAAAGAAAAGAAAAAGGATGAAGATAAGTGTGATGCTATTTGATTTCTCCTCAGAGTTTTGTTTATTAATTCACCATTTGGTTGCTTGAAATCAAATCCTTGAATTGATCTTCTTTCCCAAGTACTGTTTGCTTGCTTTTGAAAACCAAAAGAGAAGAACCAAAGTTTTTTTTTTTTTTACTGTATGGTTTTTCTCCCAAAAAAAAAAAACTTCCTCCTGTGCTGTGTACAATCACAGACTTAAATAGTGGTTGTGAACCTAGAAAATCTAGGACGTAAACTCAGAGGAAACAAAGTCCTTTTAGAATTAGGATACAAAATCCCTTTTAAATTCAATAAAGTAGCAATAATATGTGATTATCACTAAACAGAGTCTCTATTTAACTCTAAATTTATTTATGGACCAATCAAAATTAAGAAAAATTAATTTTGGAAAATTAAAATTGCTCAAAATAATGCCGGAAACTGATGAGAAGTGTACAATTCCAATCAAAATTGTGCATTTATGATAAAAAATGTGGAATTCCGATCGAAATTTCATATTTATGATCGGAAATGTGTAATTCCGATCGAAATTACATATTTTTGGTTGGAAATGGAATTACATTTTTTTGATCGAAAATATATAATTTCAATTGGAATTATACAATTCCAATCTTTATTTTTTGCACTTCGGTCCCTATTTTATTTTTCTGATATTTTGAAATTGACCCAAAAAAGAAAAATAAATTTTCAATTAAGTCCTAAAAACTTAGCAATCAAGTCCTTGAGATTCAAGAATCGAAATTCGAGTACTGATTTCAATTGAATTTTTATCATTGGATCCTCGTCGCATCCACATTCAAATTATCTCAAAATTAGGGGCTTACAGGGCCCTAGTCAAGCTATTCTCTCTGGGTGAATATATGATAATGTTTTGGATTATGAGTCCGGGTAGAGTGATGCTTTCTGAGTATGTTTATGGTTACTTACTAGTTAGACCTTGGTTGAGCTTACTCTTTGAGCGCCAATAAATATTGGAGCAAGAGACCAACTGTGGTTGGTGAATATTAGAATTTACCCCTAAAACACTATTATACATATTCTAATACTACTCAAATTCTAAAAGTCCCATAAAAGTTTATGTGTTGAATTATTAAAATTCATAATATTTTAATAAAAAATCTTCTTTAAAAAAATGTTTTTTATTCCACATTTAAGCAATTTATATTATAGGAATTTTGTTTATTAAATAGATTTACTAACCTCAAACCCTATTATATATGATTTATAGAATTGTTTATTATGTTAATCTCTAATTTATGGAGCTTTTCACCTTTGTTGTGTCTTTAAATGGGGAAATTAAGCCATGGAGACAAAATTCAGCTTGACAAATTGATAATTGTTTCTCAACTTTTGAAGTAAGGTATTTTTAATTTTAGGTTCTTTCTGTTGTTGCTTTTGACAAATGTATGTTTATTTGTTTAGTTTTGTTCAATTGCTTATTATGGATATGAACACATTTTTATTTTCTATTCACATCTTTATTTTCTATTTAACTTAAAAAAAAAGTAGTATACCTTTTTTATTTTTTCTTTGTCAAATTTCATTAAATTTTTAAACATTAAATATTATTCGAATTTCAATTGAATTTTTTCTCATGATTTACTAGAGCTTTTTTTTTAGCTTAATTTATGTCAATTTTTCTAACTGAAGTTTAGTAGAACAGGGAGAAGAATTATAAGATAAAACGATGAGAATTTGGGGAGAAAATATAAAGAATGATAAAAAAAAAAAGTGCATCCTGATTTAGTTCACTTCAAATTTGAGATAGGGATTTAAAAATTTTTTTTTTGTTAAAAATAATTGTGATGCATATTTGTTTTTTGTTTTTCTTTTTTCTCTTTTATTATATATTACAAAAAGACAGAGAGAGTTTGTTGATCAATACTCTACTCGGGTAGTAATTCTTGATTATAGGTAATTAATTTACATAGTATAGTTTATATTTTTTATATGTTGCTTAATGGTTGTCACTTAATATGTTTATTCTTAAATTGAACCTGTGATTTCTTTTTGAAAAAGAAAATTGTGATATTTTAGGTGTACAAATTGCTAGTTTTTTCTACCTTAATTATGTTTGGACCTTATAGGTAGTGTTTAATTTCTATAATTAGATGCTATATGTTGAACCTTGAGGGGTAAAATAATCATTTTGATGGTCACAAGTAATTAAGTAAAATTATATTTAATCCATGTGTTTAGGTGTTTAAATTTAGGTTAATTAAAATAGCACAATTCAAATCGAAACACAAGCAATGAAAAGTCAAGTTATTAAATTTCTAAGTCTGCAGCTCTGTCATGAGTGGTGATGAACTCATCATGAGTGATGACAGTGATAAAATTGAAGATCGAATTTTCTGTTAAGAATCTAAATTCAAATTTGGTCAACTATGATGGAAATCTTCATTACTAATGGTAACAAGCAAATACCAATCATCAGAAAAAATTTTGGAGAAAAATTATGAAGTTCCAAATTGTAATTTTTTGGAAATTCCTAAAGCCTATCATGACCAGCGTCACCACCAGTTTTATGATCATGACAGCAATAATTATAATCCTGACGAATTTTTTATGATCATGACGATCAATACCAAAAATTCCAGAAAGCTGTCATGACCATCGTCACCACCATTGTTATCACCATGACGATGTGCAGACCAACTTCTTTTTGTGTAGTTCAAACAACTCTATTTGCATTAAATGCATCTCCAACATTTCTTTTTCTTTTAGACGGTTTAAATACTACCAAGAACAGAGCTGGAAAAAAGAGGAGGACGTTGAGCAAACACATTTAGAGCAAACTTTGAGCATTTAATCTTGAATTCATTCTTCAACCACCCAAGCTTTTAATCCTTAATTCTTGTAATCTCTTCTATCTCAAGAGTGTTCTTGAGTGTGGGCTGGTAAGTGTTTAATACAATCATTCAATAGCTCATTAGTGAGATTGAGTGAGTTAGGATTGGTATTTAAACACTTGTAAGCTAAGAGGATTGTTCTTAGCATGTGGATTTAAGTGTGAACCTTTGAAAAACACTTGGGTTTGAGTGTTAGCCTTGGAAAAATACTTGTAAGCTAATAGGATTGTTTTTAGCATGTGAGTTTAAGTGTGAGCCTTGTAAAAACATTTATGTTGGAGTGTGAGCCTTGAAAAAAATACTTATGTTGGAGTGTGAGCCTTAGAAAACACTTGGGTAGCTTTGATTTAAACTTGTAAGGGTTTGATCTACACCTCGAAGTAGATTAATAGTGGATTGAAACTCTCAATTTGTGGTTGAGAATATAGGCTTGGAGGGCCGAACCTCTATAATTCCTTGTGTTTTTTCTTGCTTCATTTCCTCATTTCATTGTGCTTTAATTCTGTTTTAGTTTGGTCTTTGTGGAAAAATTCAAAATCTCCCACCTAGCTCAAAAAGTCAATTCACTTCCCCTCTTGGCACTTGTGGAATTACACTATGATTGGTGGCACATGTTGAATATAATTTTTGAATATTATAGAAAAGGATAAAGATAACGATCTTTCTTAAAACATGCTTTTGTTTACTGTAAAATAGTTGGCGAATGAAAGGAAATATCACGCCTTTTATATTTTTGTTACTTTAACAATAATTTTATTATATTTATTTTAATTTTTATCTTTTTTTATTTTATATTCTTGCAATAATTTTATAAACTATTTAATTAATTTTTAATTTTATTGAAATTATTAATTAATTATTTTAAAATAATTTTAAAAATATATATTATTTGCAATTTGTGCAATGTATATATTGATGACTAGGTCACCTTAATATGAAACTGTATTTTTTTTCTATAAGAAATTTTATACTGTTGATATTAATGTAAAAAGTTAATAATTTTTTAATAGTATTTTATGATGGTTACATATTGAACCCATTATAATATACTTATAACACATATTGTACGTTTTACTTATAAATAATTGCATGAATTGGTTCGGAAGAGAAATTTGTAATTTATGGTATAGATAATATAATTATGATATTATTAAAGTACCACCGATCAATTATATATATATATATATATATAATAAAATAATGAACATATAAATAAATAGAAGTTCACCTTTTTTTCACTTCTATATTCGTAGTTGAAATTTTTATTATATTTTATTTCTACAAATAAATATAAAATAACCTTATAGGTAAAACTATAAAACCTACGCAATTAGTTTATAATTTTTATTTTATTAAAATAATTTAATTAATATATTTGAATTTATTTTATAAAGTTTGTAGTTATATTTTATTAAAATTTTTTAATTAAAATTTTTTAATTTATTTATATTCCAAATATATCAAATAAAATATATATTAAGGATGCACGATTAGTTAATTTTATAATTTTTAAAAATAACATATAATTAAAAAAAATTCGTAAAGATAAGGGTACAAAATATAAAATAAAAAATTATTTTTCAATTAAGAGTTTTTTTTTAAAAATTTTTTATGGACATTTATCTTGCCCGCACTTAAGCTAAAATACGTATTGAAGAGAAAGACTAGGAAGTAGGAACACTCACGTTGGCGATCTCATTGGACACATGTTTTGTTATTAATCCACCTCATTAATTTTTTTCTAAGTGAAAAACTGATTACCATCAATATAGGTAAATAAAATATCAGTTGTTATCCGAAGTAACTTTTAAGTTTACCGATTACAAAGGTAGTCAGTATTTTATTAACACAATTAATGACATGGACCAATACTAAAACAAGTATCAAAATAGATAGTCATTTTTCAATATAAATGTGTTTATCCTTACAAATAAAATTATAACCCTTAGATTAATATTTTTTTGTCAATAATCTTACTATTCATACATTATCATTCAAACAATTGCTAACTTAATGAGACCCATGAACATGTTTATAACACACACACTAACCATAATCTAATGATATGGAATTCAAGAGGACTAGCTCTGATGCAGGCCGACCAAATTATGAGGCCGGACTATTAACCAGAATTTACCAACACCGCCACAATCGTTAGCCCATTTGATTTTTTTTGTCAAAAGATTAATACTTGTTTATTCATGGTCATTGATGCATATTATGAATTTTGATAAATAAAGATAATTAATGATTATAATTAAATAAAAATTAATCTAATAATTTTAATTACATTTGCATAAATATAAAAATTTATACTCCAACAAAGCCCAAAAAAATAGATCGTTCGAATGAGTGTTTATAGCATTCCTGAAATAATATAGGCAATATTTATTTTTAAACCCTTAAACTTTTAAATTTTATTATATTAAATTTTTAAATTTTAATTATGTTGTATTGAGTTCTCATACTTACTTTTATTTTTGCACACATGAAGGATTTATTTTAAAAATTTGGTCCCTAAACTTTTACAAAAGATCAAATTATTAAATTTTAATTTTTTTATTATTTCAATACAATTATATAAATAATTATTTAATAAATTAAATGAATTTAAAACTAATATTTTTATTCATATTTAAACATATTAGTTTAAAGGTAAAAATATTTCTTAGTTCAAATTAGTAAATTTTATTATTTTATTATTAATAGATAAAGTATTTATTAATTAAAATTTTATTATTTTATTACTTATAATTATTATTTGATAAATATAATTTAAACATACTAAAAATTTAACAAAAAATATTAACTTTAAATATGCAAATTTAACAAAAAAAAAATTTTTATACTTTACTATATTTAACATGCTTAATAAAGTTAATAAAGTATATGTAAATTCTAATTAAGTATAAAGTGTCTAATATAATGATAGAATTTTACTCTACGAAGTGGAAATCTTGAGTTTCATACCTTTCTCTCGAATATTAACTTTAATTATCTTAAGTATTGAATATTAACTTTAATTATCTTCATTAGTGAGAGTCCATAAAAAATAAGTATGATTGCCTACAATATTGAATAAAATATTTCAACACTAATAATTATAAATTACAATAAGAAATACCAACAAGTATAAAAATAATTGAAAAATCAAATTTGGCTCACCATTAACTAATTTTTTAAGCATACTAGATATTAAAAATATGAAAATTATTTTTAATATTATTTTTTTTAAAATTTTTAATTTGAATGTTTTAAATAAATTTTTAAACAAAAAGGATACTTTTCATTATTTTTAATTATTATTAAAATATTATTTAATATAAAACATAAATTAAAGTTTTTATTAATTGGAAATCAAAATATATATTTTATACTTAAATGCATTAAAAGAATAAAATATCAATTTTTAATTGATTGACCTATTTTTAGTCAAAATCATATAATAAAATAGGTCAAAATCATATAATGTCTTTTTGATTAATGGTATTTAATTTCACTGAATTGACAAAAAAAATTAAAATGCAGCAATTTTACTTATGAATATAAGTTTAGGGATGAAAATTTTTTAATGGGTTATGAATGTGTACAAATATAAAAATATGAGGGTTCAATACAATAGAAATAAAAATTTAAGAACTTGATAAGATAAAACGTAAAAATTTAAGTGCTTCAAAATAAAATTTCTTAATAATATATTAAAAGATAATTATGAATGTTGCTAGTGATTTATAAAAGGATAATTTTTTTTTAGAAAATAAAAGGATAAAATTTAGCTTTTAAATTTACGCTTGTATCTCTTTTAACTTTTTTTTTCTCATGATATAAGAGCATATCAATTAGGTGTTTTTTTTTTAAATGCACTAATTCATTAATGTAAATTCGCCGAAAGAAAAATAATACATTATTTTTTTTTGAGCGTAACAATTAATGCAATATAAAAATAATATTATACTCCAAACCTATGATTAATCATTAAAAAATTTAGGTATAATACATTTGTGATTTCTTATATTTGACATAATTTATCAGTTTGATACTTCAATTTATAATTTTGTCATTTCAATATTAAAACTTGTATAAAATTACTAAACTAATGAAAATACATGTGTCACCTCATATACTTATCATTTTTTCTTAATTTAGCCTCTACTTCTAGATTTTGGTTAGTCAAACCTTTAAAATGATTTATGTTGATTCGCAATTTCATATTGCGTGTGCTAACAGAGATTTTAAACATATATTTTAGATGAGTTCACATGTTGAAATGATAAAACTGTAAGTAGATGTATTAAAATGACAAAAAGTGACAAATACATAGAGTTACATATCATTATGCCAAAAATTTATAAACATTTGCATGATTTAGGTATACCATAATTTTTTAATCTTACCACACTAATTTATAAAGTTTTAAATTAATAATAATTCTATGGTCTGGCCTATTAAACTGAAAAATAGTTAAAATTATTTATTAAATAGGTAACTTCACTTTTTTTCTAAAATAATACATCTTCATATAATTTCTCATTTTAACAAAAAAAATTTGTATTAAAAAATTATATTTATAAAATATATATTTTCCTACAATATTTTTAATGAAAATATATTTCCAATAAAATTATTATTTTTATTTTTTATAATAAAATATTTTTAGATATAAAATTTTCATTAAACTTTTGAATATATATATTTTTTAAATATGTTTCCTGGAAGAAAAATATTTTGTCCAAAAAAATACAAAAAATATTTCAGGGGAAAAAAATTTCTATGAAATTAATATTTTTCTTTGAAATTTTTTTTATGAATTAATTTATAAGTACGAATTTTTCTACAATAAAAAATTATTAATATTTTTATATAAATTCTTACCATAATAAAATATAATGATTAACATTTTATATACAAATGACTAATTATATTTTATTATTTTTTTTATGCGAATGACCACTCTAAGTCTTACCAAATAATTTATTAATCAATTTGACCATTCTAAGTCTTACCAAATAATTTATTAATCAATTTGACCACTTTGGCAGATAAAATCCAAATTTTCTAAGGATTTGAATCTGTAATCCTATGCATCAACGGAGAGTTAAAAAAATTTGAATAATGATTAAAGAGCACTCCCACTCAGTTTCGGATTAGGAAATATAAAAAGTTTCCCTCCTTTTCCTGGTAGGATATGGTCTTGGAATATAACAGAGCAACCCCATTATATATAGCCTACCCTGCGAACCTTCGTACACTTAACTCAAGCAATCTTTCTTCGAATTTGTTTCGTTTTGTTCTCAAAATTTCTTGATTTTCTTTTGCTTTTTCTTTGCAACAATGAGCATCAACCCAGAAGCGTCTTCTGGTAATGGCAGCAAGAAAAGGGATTATAGCACTGCTATTCTTGACCGCAAGAAAGCAACCAACAGGTTGATAGTTGACGAAGCCACAAGAGATGACAATTCTTTGGTTCAGCTGCATCCTGACACCATGGAAAAGCTTAATCTTTTCGTGGGCGACACTGTTTTGATCAAGGGAAAGCGAAGGAAGGACACAGTCTGTATTGCGGATGGAGATGGAACTTGTGAAGAACACAAAATCAAGATGAACAAAGTAGTAAGATCAAACTTGAAGGTCAGGCTTGGTGATGTTGTTTCGGTCTACGAATGTGCCAACGTTCAGTATGGGAAGAGGGTTCATGTACTTCCTTTGGATGATACGGTTGAAGGTATTACAGGAAATCTTTTTGAAGCTTATTTGAAGCCTTATTTTACCGACAATTATCGTCCTTTAAGGAAGGGTGATCTTTTTCTTGTTAGAGGAATGAGGAGTGTTGAGTTCAAGGTTATTGAGACTGATCCTGAAGAGTATTGTATTGTAGCGCCGGATACCGATATCTTCTTTGATGGGGAAGCTGTGAAAAGGGAAGATGAGGAGAGGCTTGATGATGTCGGTTATGATGATATTGGTGGTGTTCGGAAACAATTAGCTCAAATTCGAGAGTTGGTTGAGCTTCCATTGAGGCATCCGCAGTTGTTTAAGGCCATTGGTATTAAGCCTCCAAGAGGGATTTTGATGTACGGACCTCCTGGCACAGGCAAGACTTTGATTGCAAGAGCTGTTGCTAACGAAACTGGCGCTTTCTTTTTCTGTATTAATGGACCTGAAATCATGTCCAAGATGGCTGGTGAGAGTGAGAGTAATCTTAGGAATGCATTTGAAGAAGCTGAAAAGAATGCTCCTTCAATTATATTTATCGATGAGATTGATTCAATTGCTCCAAAACGGGAGAAAACTAATGGGGAAATCGAAAGGAGAATTGTTTCGCAACTGTTGACTCTTATGGATGGTCTAAAATCTCGTGGCCATGTTGTTGTTATAGCAGCTACGAACAGGCCTAACAGCATTGATCCTGCTTTGAGAAGATTTGGAAGGTTTGACAGAGAAATTGATATTGGTGTTCCTGATGAAGTTGGCCGCCTTGAGGTTCTCCGTGTTCATACAAAGAAGATGAGGCTATCTGAAGATGTAGACTTGGAAAAAGTAGCAAAGAATACTCAAGGATATGTGGGAGCTGATCTCGCAGCTCTTTGCTCTGAATCTGCCTTACAATGCATTAGAGAAAAGATGGACATCATTGACATGGAAGATGAAACTATTGATGCTGAAATTCTCAACTCAATGGCTGTTACTAATGAGCACTTCAATATTAGTCTCGGAACTAGCAATCCTTCGGCTCTTCGTGAAACTGTCGTGGAAGTTCCAAATGTTAGTTGGGAAGACATTGGTGGTCTTGAGCAAGTTAAGAGAGAGCTTCAAGAGACTGTTCAATACCCTGTAGAGCATCCTGAAATGTTTGAAAAGTTTGGTATGTCACCTTCAAGAGGAGTTCTTTTCTATGGTCCTCCTGGCTGTGGGAAGACTTTGCTAGCTAAGGCTATTGCGAATGAATGCCAAGCCAATTTTATCAGCATCAAGGGTCCTGAGCTACTTACCATGTGGTTTGGAGAGAGTGAGGCTAATGTCAGGGATGTTTTCGACAAGGCACGCCAATCTGCACCTTGTGTCTTGTTCTTTGATGAGCTCGATTCCATTGCTATTCAAAGAGGAAGTAGTGTTGGGGATGCTGGTGGCGCAGCAGACAGAGTCCTGAATCAACTTTTAACTGAAATGGATGGTTTATCGGCAAAAAAAACAGTCTTTATTATTGGTGCTACCAACAGACCTGATATAATTGATCCTGCACTTCTGCGACCAGGTCGTCTTGATCAGCTTATTTACATTCCTTTGCCAGATGAAAGTTCTCGGCTACAAATCTTCAAAGCATGCTTGAGAAAATCACCAGTCTCGAAAGAGGTTGACCTTCAAGTGCTTGCCACGCATACGGACGGATTCAGTGGTGCTGATATTACAGAAATATGTCAAAGGGCTTGTAAATATGCCATTAGAGAAGACATTGAGAAGGATATCAAGGCCAAGAGAAGGATGGCGATTGATGGTATGGAAGAGGACGGCCAGGAAAGAGCGGCTGAGATTAAGGTTACTCATTTTGAGGCTTCCATGAAGTGTGCTAGGAGGAGTGTGAGTGATGCTGATATACTCAAGTACAAATCATTTGCTCAAAGATTGCACCAATGACTTCAGATCTTCTGAGAATGCAGCATTAGTTTGTTTTTAGTTTGTTGAGTTATTTTATTTTTTACTATTTTTTTGTCAGTTATAAATTTACATTGGTTATATATGTTCAAAAAAAAGAAAATGCAAACTTGGCCTGCTATGATTTCAATTATTTCCTGTTATAATGCATAATTTCAATTACTCATACCATTTACAGCGCCAACTACAAGCAATAACATGGTCCACAAAAACAGAACCTCTCTTTCCAAAAGATTGCTTAACTATAATGACCACATAATGGATGCATAAATATCAATTCTGCCATTGAAAATTACAAACTGTTTCACAAATAATACACCAAAATGAAAGAAAAAGTAGAAATTTGCAAATGCAGTAGAATATTTACTGGACAAAAACATACTATCAAACAACAGTTTTCATCAAACATCTTAGTTATTCTTGCACATCCATAATCGAGTCAATCCAATTAAGGCTACCGACATGAAAAACTGTTTCAAACAAACCTGGCATTTCTTGTAACATTATTTCTTTAAATGTTGCTAGTTTTGGATCATAGGTAACAAGGGCCCTGCATTCATACTCCAACAAGATCTCCCCATTCTTTAACAAACACACCACTCTAACAAATCCACTATTCAAATAAAATTTTGAAATCTTGAACATTTCATCCAAATCCTGTTCCAAACTCCGAGGCATATATGTTCCAATATTGAATTCGTTTACCCATGATGCTTTTACTCCATATTCTTTCATAACCCAGATCTCAAAATTTCCATTGTTACAAAACGTTGTTGCAGAAAGACAACCTCCAAGAACAGCCAGTTGATAACCACATCTTGTTGAGCCGCAACAGGCAGGCTTTGGAACCAACCTGAATTGCTCATCTTCCAGGTCAAATGAGACAAGAACAAAGATATGGATATGTCTATGCCGCCAACTTAGCCAATGCAATCTTCCATTCACCAAAACTTGTGATGGATCTCTAAACAGATGATAATCGACATAACCTTCTGTTCTCCAAGCTGTCCCGCCTAATGTGAAGATTTGAATTTCTGAAATTGGCAAGGGATGATGAGGATGATTACTGTGTGAATTCAAATGATTGACAATCTTTACCACTTTATATTCTTTTATTCTTGGATGGTAACCAAATCCAACTACAACCTCTTGGTTCGGATATTGTGGAGACTTTGGTAGCTCCGGGAGATCCCTTCTAAATGGGTTGAATACATGGATGGAATTCTCATTGTTATCTGATGAACTCGATAAGCATAACAGGCCATTACATGAGCCTACAACTTCAAACTCAGTCTTAATAGGTGCTTGAATTTTTTTCAGTACTGCTGTCTCATTGTATGTGTAGCAAGAAGTGAAGTCATCAAAGAAGGAGAGCTTGTTTTTGATGGGACAATCAGAATGTAAGATGAGAATTGGATCTTCTGCTAAGGTGCGAGAGAAATGTGTATTGACAAGATGAGGATCTTGAACAAAGGCAAGCCACGATCGGCAGACGCATTTTGCTCGTTGTAGTGATGTCACTGGTAGCCTTGAAAGTATGTTGAGGATGACATCTCTAGGAAGTTTTTCCATGGTTCCTATTTTGGTCTGTGCTTTGTTTCAAGCCAGCTTGATGTTTCCTGAAAAAGTGATTAGAATGTTTAAAGATGAGATCAAAGCACAAAAAATTAAAAACTAATAACAATGTATAGAATGGCGCACCTTGAAAAGATCAAACCATTAATCAATTTGATGTGAGCAGACAAAAATGTCCAGTCATCACATTTTGTCATCTTTAACATGTAGTGAATGAAAATTGCCAAGTATAACAGGACAAAACACTACATTAAAATTACAGAAACTCCATATATTCTTATGCATTTGAGTAAGAGTTTACAATGAAACAACTTAAACTTTCTTGGTGGTTGATTGCGCCTTGGTTAAGCAGAAACTTCATGGAATGTCAATTAATTTTCTAACACAAAAACTCTTATAACTGAAGTGTAAACTAGTGTTGATGTTAGCAGGCAAGGCCTTTTTATGCGGGCTGTGAGCTCAGAGTTCCAATTGATATCAGAAGAGTTATCAATGCTTGATCATACGTAACTAGCCAAGCGGAAACTTCTGAATGCTTTACCTAGTTACAAGACATTGATATTAAAATGGTAGCCCAGCACAAGAAGTGAGAGTAAACTCATAAGGGCTATCTGTCTAGTAAATGAGCCTTTCTGCATTGCAAATGTCAAACAATCTCCATTATCATATTGTAGACAATATTTTCACAACTGAATTATGACTTAGTTATAAAGAAACAAATTTACCACTGTCAACTCTAACAATGGTAAATGTACCCTATTCTTCGTCACAAATGAATAGGGGTTTCAATCCAATTAAGACTGCCCACATGAATAATTGTACCAGACCACTCTGACAAACCTGGAAAAATGGTGATTTCTCTAAATGCCCCAGATTTTGGGTCATAACAAACTAGATTTCCATGAATGGATTTTAGCAACTTCTCACCATTTTTAAGGAGGCATAAAACCTGAGCTCGTGCTAAATGAAATTCTTCAAGATTTGTAGCTTGATCGATCCAACATTCTTGGGAACTTTACTCCTATGCTGAATTCCTTGATCCAGGATTTCTTCACCCATATTCTTTAATAACCCATATGTTACGGCTCATAAAACCTTGAAAAATTGCTGCTAGAAAACTTCTTAGATCTTCTAAGTGATAACAATGTCTGCCAATAATCTCTGGATCAGGTTTTGGAAACTGCCAGGTCGAAGGAGAGTGTACGAAGTGGCTGACCTCTATGCCGACAACTCAACCAATGTAGTCTTCCATTAACCAATATTTGAGATGGTTTTCCTAGACGTTGGTAAGATGTTTCTCCTTAACTTATCCAGGTTAAGTTGCAATTTCCAAATGTTGAAACTTGAATATCTGATTGCCGTAAAGAGTATCTTCTGATTAGGGGATCTGTTGCCTCATATTGATTCTTGTAATTAATAGAAGATCAATACCACCTTGCACACCTTTCCCACTGAATGGAAACCGAAACCGGATGCAACTAGGAATAGCCGTTGGTTTGAAAACTGTTTTGCTCTTGGAAGCTCCATGTAGTCTCTTGTGAGAGGATTATAAATGTTAATTTCTCCCTTGTCAAGTAATTTCTGTAGGTACAACAGGCCATTGCACGAACCCAACACAAGGAACATAGAGATCATTGGCACATGAACTCTAGTCACAGTCTTGATTTTTGTTTCATGAGCAGACAAATGCAAAGAGAGGAGATGGTTTTGGATGGGCAAGTCACAGTGCAAGTAAAATGCAAAGAGTACAGAATAATGCATACTAGAGAAATGTATACTAGCAAGACACGAATCATTATTCTCAGCAGCCATACCAGAGAATTGCGTACTAGCAAGAAGTGGATGCTGTGCTAAGCTGCGCCAAGATTTGCATACCCACTTAATGTTCATCAAAGATGTTATTGGTAATCTTAATAGTATGTCAAAGGAAATCTCAATTATTAGGCTCTCCATGGTGCTTGTTCTTGGCGCGTATTCTTCCATCTTTGCTTCTTTAATTTGTTTGCCTTAAATTGCTCAAACTTTATCCCAGACTGATTGGCTCGAAGGCGAAGCTACCTGTAATGTAATGAAAATGGTATAGACTTGATAGCGCCAAGTTGCTTATTATTGAGTGTTAGATGAAAATAGCAAGAAACTGAGAACACAAGGAAATCAAGATACAAGTTGCATATAGGCAAAATCATATCAGAATTGCCAGCACTCTAAACAAGTTCTAGGAATCAACCTCCATGTATAATGTTGTAATGTGTATGCTTGATTTGATATGGGTTGTTTTAAAATTGAATGAATGTATTGGTTTACATTCTGGACTGGGGCATTTCATTATAATTAAATACAGAACCATCTTTACTACACTTTATTGAATTCTTGTAATTATCGGAACCTGCAATTTACTGAATTCTTGGATAACTACAGTGTTATTATATATATATATATATAAATTTCTCATATATACTCAGAGTATATACAAGAAAGATCAAATAACAAATAAAAATATGGTCACAAATCCAATCATTCCAGGCAATATTTGTGTTGGGATTGCAGTGGCAGTTTGCTTTCCACGCCTCACCTTTCTACTACTGAATCTGAAATAGTTCCAAGAACTCAACTGATAAATTCTCCTTCTCTTCCCTTATGAATCTCACTGAATCCATTAATTCAATTTCATCAGCATGCCATGAATCTCTTATGATCTCGTCTCTTCATTGACCTCAACAGAGAGATGGATGAACTTAACTTACTAAGAGTCTAATTTTAATCCTCTTTAAAAATAAATAAATAAATAAAAACATGATCTTGATCCAAATAAATAAAATAAAATAAACCATAAAAGTGCGTTTTTCCATTCACCTTTCAATGTCAAAATTACCATAAAGTTAAAAAGTTATATTTTTAAAGTAGAAAAAGGCTTAAAAAATCTCTCTCTATCTCTCTCTCTCTCTCTCTCTATATATATATATTAAATCTTGAGCTATAAAGTCATTAAACAAAAAATTTGACAAGTGTTCATTTTCATATTTAAGAATTCACTTTAAAAACTATTGTGTCAAACTATTAAACATCCTAATTTTTTATTAAAAATAAAATATTTACCATAGTTATTTAGTATTATTTTTTAACTAAAATACTATTACACATATTTTAATACTAATTAAATTTTAAAATTATTTATATATTATGAATTTTTCTACCTCAAATCACTCAAAATATTTTTTCCAAACAAT
>CATIWM010298362.1:0-16128 GCA_949671775.1 Mallotus repandus
TGCTCTATATAGAAATGCAAAATGGATGAAAATGTTAGCTTAATATGAAAATGCATTACGATTAACACATGATTAGAATAAAAGCAGTGATTATTAAGACAATAATTACTATAAAATATATATATAAATATGTGACAACAAAAACTATCTCCCTTTTAGGACTTAGGTTACAAAATCTGGTCAGATGAGCCTGACGGTATCTCTATAACCGAGTCAGGGCTAAAGGTGATAATGTTAAACTAATCAACGCATAAGTCGAGTGGAGTCATGGTGTATCATAATTTGACACCATCAGGCTTATTAAGCATATGCATATATGATAAATGTCGTGACGCAAGTTGGTGTATAATAATATATATAATTGGAAGCAAAGTACAAACTTCAAGATCAAGATCTCAATCCCCAGCGAAGTTGCTACTATTGACGCCAGCGCGACCAACTCGGCACTCTTTGGATCATATACCTTGTTTTCTTCTAACGAAAAAACTAAGGGTAGTGAGGGGAGTACTGAAAGAGCTTAGGGATGGCATAAATGCACTTATAACCTTCCACTCAAGCAGGAGAAAAAAGGAGTCACCACTCAATATCACCCAAGAACTTAGGCAAACTTCAATCCCTTGCTTTGAATTGCATACGCCCATTTGTTAATGCCAAGAGGATCGACTCAGCACTCTTTAGATCACAAACCCTTTTTGCTTGTTACAAAAAAATAGAGGGTGGTGAGGGGAGTACTGAAAGAGCTTAAGGATGACATAAATGCACTTATAACCCTTCACTCAAGTAGGAGAAAAAAAAATTGCAACTCGGTATCACCCGAGAAATTATCCGTTTTAGAGACTTAGAAAAACTCGGATCTTTTACTTGGAACCGTATTTGCACATTAGATAAAGTATTGGGTTTGGATTTTGATGTCAGTAGGATTAGACTCTTTTTGTTCGAGGATCTCCATATTGCCCATATATTGAGCATTGTCGGCCTTGCTTTATGTATAGTGCTTCCAAGGATTATGTACTTTTATACATCAACTACTACATGCAAATGTAAACACAATATGTACACACAAGCACCAAATGATATAAGAAAATGATGCATGGACATGGTAGAATGAGATTATAATAGGATGATGCATGACCATGGCATATGCTAAACTAATGCACATAAATAACATACAAACATATCATAGCATTCATGGAATTTTAATTATAAACATATAATAATAATAAAACATATGAACATGATAAATATAAATAATAAAGCAAGCAATTAACCCATGGCATGATGATTATGGCAAAATCATGGTATGAATAAATATATGCATGCTAAATAATGAAATATGAGAAAAAAAGGCAATAAAAGAAATAAATTTAAATAATATTAAAGAGAAAGGAGTTGAGAATGGCTAACACATTTCGCAAATATCCTCTCTATGATTACTCCATTTTTTGAGTTTCAGGGCAATAAAACATTTTATTTGAAAAATAACTTTGAAATCCAAAATAAATAATAATAAAATGTTTAAAAGATGAATTTTTCTTTAAGAAGAAATTAAAATGAGTATTTTTGAGGATTTAAATAGAAAAGTAACTTGAAAATAAAAATTAAAGGAAACAAAGTTGAAAAATAGATGTTAAATTATGAATAATTTAGAAAAACATTTAAATTTTATATTTGATTAATTATGTGAACCATTAATTCATAAGAAAAGATTCCATCAAGTTAGGCCTCAAAATGTAAATTTTGTACCTTGGATGGATAATTCTCACATTATAAATTATTGGACACTTAGCTAAATTATTTTATTTGAAATGATTAGAAAATAAAGGGAATTGTGATTCATATCCTTGTATTTAGATGGTTTTTATGATCAACAAAAATAACAACATCACAAAAATCACATAAAATCACAATATTTATTAACAAAATGATGAAGTATGAAAATGGAAGATAAAATATGAAAAAAATTTATGAAAATGGTTAAAGAAAAATGTAAAATTCCATATAAGAATTAAGAAAATGAAAAAAGGATTTAGTTATTGAAAAGGAATTGAAAAGACAACATTTTATTAATAAGAAATTAATTACCCATCAAAAGAACAAAAACAGTCTTGGTTTATTTTTGGTTGATTTCTAGTTTATTTTTGGTTTCTGGCAATAATTAAAATGCATAAAAATAAATTGAAAACTTGATATAATTAACAACATAAATCATTAATAATATAAAAAGGACATTTAATAATAAAATTACAAATTAAAGTAAAGAGCGAGTAGGACTAGAGATTGTAAATAATAGAATACAAAACTAAAAACAGCATAAATAATGCATAAAAATAAAGAGAAATGAGAATTAAGTGTAAAGATTGAGATAATCATTGGTTATATAAGAGCATAAATGATAAATTGATAATCTAAATAAAAAATGGAAATAAAAGTTAGAAATAAATTAATAGGAGTTAGCAAAGTTAGTAGCTTGAGATTAAGATCTTGAGATTGATAACAAAAGGTATATATAATGCAATGGATGATGCTAATGCAATGCATGCTCAACCAAGCGTTAAATAAATTCAAGGTGCATGCAAAGAATGATGCATGAAGCAAATTTGGGAAGCATGCAAAGTGATGCAAATTCGGAAAGCATGCAAGTATGCAAGTGATGCAAGTCGGGAAGCATGCAAGTATGTATCTATAGAATCTACAAATGAGCACACACATGATAGTGATATGCATAAAGCAAGTGATATTCATAAAGGTACATGAATGCATGAAAATGCAATAATGCAAAAGCAATTAAGAGAGAAGTAGAGAATAGTAATATAAGATATATAAGAGTAGAGAAAAGGTTAGTAAAGACATGAAAATAATATTAAATGTGAAACAAGTATAAAAATGACAAGAAATAAGACTCTTAAGACTCTAAAATTGAAGTAAAGACACATAAATAAAGTACTTGTATCAAATTGATAGCAATAATCATCAATGATTTAAGTTATGGACATCAATTCTCTCAAATCAACGCAAAGTTCACAAAATACACAAATAATTATATATAATGAAAAACACAACTAAAATAACCTAAAAATGATAAAAATCCTAAATTAGAACACAAAGTATGCATATTTATATCTCAGCAATAGCACAACAAGAATCAAGGCCTGATTAAGCACAATCAAGTAACAAACATGTACAAAACACATTAAACTAGGCTTTAAGCATGAATATACATAATAATAAACCAAAATAATCCACAAATCACAAAGATAATCATCAAAATATTCAATTAAAAGTCACACAAACACAATCACAATCACCAAACCAAAACAAGATTAAGGATCACACTTAAAAGCACTTAAAGAAGAGTTATGGTAAATAAAAGGAATAATAATTGTATAATCATTTAAAAATAGAAAAATATTAAATTTGATCATCCTAGGACCTTTGAGACTCATTTAAATGATGTCTGATCATCATACATTACAAGAAAAACAGTGTATAGTGACATTTTTTTAATGACATTTTGTATAATTGTCACTTAAGAGAGTAAAATTACAATAAGGCAACAATTTTTATAAATGTTACAATAGATTATATTTAATGTGACATTTCTTTTAATATTGAGTAACATTTATTATGAATGTCATTTTTATTTTTATTTTGCCACATATCTTTTAATATTAACCAATTTGCCACATATCTTTTAATATTAACCAACATTTATGATAAATGTTATTTTATTTTTTTGTTATATATATAAATAATAATTTATAGTGTTTATATTTTCAAAAACTATATAATATATTCATTATTAAATAGTAAAATTTTGTATTCCTTATATATATATATAAGAAATACAATTTTTAACTATTTAATAATTAATATATTATATAGTTTTTGAAAATATAAACATTATAAATTATTATTTATATGTATTATTATTAAAGAAAGATGCAATTTAATACAAAAATTGAGAAAAGCAAATCGTAAATTTAATTCTAAAATGAAAAAAACCATAATCTGAAAGACGGATAATAAATAATAAATAATTATATAATTATAAATTTATTATTATTATTATTAAATTTATTGTTATAAATTTACAAATATGTTAATTATTAAATTAATTAATTATGAAATTATTTATAATTATTTAATTATATTATATAATTATAAATTATATAAATACCATGTGAATATTACTTAGATATTATATAATTATTTGATACTAATTATTAAATAATTTAAATTATTATGAAATAAATATTAAATTATGAAGTGGCCAAGTGGCCAAGTCCATAGTAGGTTGGCCCTGTTTCATCCGTCTCACGCGCATATATGCTGAAGCTGCCATAAAATCCTCACTTTCTTAGTTTCTACAACTGCAACTAAACGTATCGATGACCTCGTAACAATCTCTCCATAAAATCCGCTGCCTTCATCATCGTCACGATTGGGAGGCTGCACTGATCAGCTCAAGGTGATCTCTCCATGCTTTGGTCACATTTTCATGGAGCAAACAACCTGATGGAAACGCCTATTTCTCAATGCTGCGATGCTTTAAAAAAGGCTTTCAATTGGCGATGGTGAACGATGGTAAATCTCTGGAATCAAATAGCTCATATTAGGGTTTTAATTTTTGTAAGCTTTCTTTATTTATATTTATGTTTAGTTACTAATTAACATGGGAATATCAGATGAGACTTCTAGCCAACTGAATTTATAAGATTTTAGTTTACACAACTTGTAATTTCTCATTTACTTGCTTTAAATTTTTTTCCTTCATCTTTGATAAACTATTTTCTTCACTTTATTTGTTCTTCAGTTACTTTTGAATTACAATTTACAGCATGGTACCAATTGGTGACCTGAAATTATCAGCCATGCTTCATTTTATTTTCAATGCATTGAATTTCTTTGTTGGTATTCTCTCTAACCTTCAAATATCGTCATCCAAAAGAGGATTTTGTCTAGCTTTGGGTGAACCTCAGGAAGGTAAAATCTTAGATGATTTAGCATAGAAAAATATTTTGGATTCCTATATTTGAGATTATCAGAACCAACAGAGAGGAAGGAAGGATGATTTACCTTAAAGTAGCATTCCTTAATCCTGGCAAATTCAAGCTGTCGTAGAACAGAACAATAAGAGGCATTCAACCACTTAAATCATCAATATACTGAACCTCAACTGTTGCTTTTTAATGGGCATTAACGATAAACCACATTTTCATATCAGCAAAATTCAATTTATCAGTGATAATGTGGAAAACATGCTTCTCAGGATTCATTGCATTGAACACCATAGAATTGACAACGATGGATGTAGCTAGTACATTATCAGAGAAGATGGCATTAGTGAGTTTTTCCTTGTTTAGATACTCTTTATTTCAATGGTCATGCATAAAATAGTCAGCTGCAAGCAGCAAAGGAAGGCCATGCAATGGTTTTGGAACTGTTTTTGTAGCTAGCTGAATCAAGAAAGCACTGTTCTTCCTCAAAGAATTTACATTTTATTCACTTGACTGAAGCATGAAGCGTAATTTTCTTACAATAGTAGTATATTTATACAGCTGATATTTTGCTACAGAGAGCACATGACTCATTACTTTGGCACGAGAAAGAGCACTGGATAAAAGATATTTTTATGATGACGATATTTGAAGGTTCTTTAAATATAATTGATTAGAAGATTCTCTAATGTATTGTCATTACATTTTTCTTTTACTAAGATGGTCATAGACAGGGTATTGAAATTTATTCATGTTTATGGAGTTGTTATTCTTTATTCACAAAGAACTATATTAATTTGAATGCTATTTTACTCCACATCTACTTGGCTAGACAGGGGTACAAAATGTTGAGACACGCTTGGCAATAAGACCCTATAGTGGAGGTTTGGTCAACCTATAGGAGCTCTGCACTTTGCTTCATCAGAAATGAAAAAGTGACCGTGAAGCAATTTCTGAAGATGACTACTTGCATGCTATAAGTAAGTTTAATGTTTGTTAAATTTTGTTTCTTTGCCATCAAAAATAGAAAATTGGTAATACATCTGTGTCTTTTGATGGAAGGTTGAGCACTTACTGGGCAAAGATGTTATATAGGGATAGTGCCTCTCCATTTATGAATCTTGAGTACTCAAACGGTTGGATCCACTTCGTGATGGTTCAAATGGTATCATAATTTTTGATGACAGTCAAAATAACTTTAGATTAAACCTCGAGGAGGTTGAATCTGTGAATCAATGCTTCTTTGGGGTGAACGTATTAGGAAAGATTAGTTTCTCATTTGTCTACAGAGGAGTACTCTGAGATGGTTCTTATGTAGCAGTTCAAATCATTAACATAACCAATTATCCTTTTTGATATTTACCGGTCATCAGATCGTTTATTAGACATTTTATATTGTTTTTGTAGTATTTCATGAATTTGAACTCATGTAAATTTATTTTATTAATGAAATAATAATTGTACTTTTGTTGTTTTGTAAATGTTGCTTTAGATGATTAAAAAATGCATTTTTAATATTCATAGAGACCTTAAAATGACGATTATGACTTTTCTTTAAATGATATTTAATAAATGTTGTTATATAACAATAAAGTAATATTTTATAAATGTTGTAATAAAATACAATAAATAAATTGTAAGTAATTTTTGTCATTTTGAAAATGTTGCTTTAAATAATTAGAATGACATATGAAAAATGTCAAAATAATTTATGCTAAAAATGAAGTTTAAAAGTACATACCAACAATTGTAAAAAATGTGGCTTTAATATGTAACGACACTCAAATAAGTGACACTTCAAAGAAATGTTGGTATAAGTCCAAAATAACATTTTTAAAATTTTTAACAAAATTTTACCATTGTCACTATAAACCATTTTTCTTGTAGTTATATAGAACATGTATAAGTCATTAGTACCATCATCGGAGTCATTTCGAAGCAAAACAAGCAAGTTTTCGGAGCTCAGACATGGATGGCCAGATTTGGAGCCTGAATGGCCGGTTTTGGGCCCTTCAACAGCCGGTCTGAGAGGACCAATAGCCAATTTTGGACTATTAAACAATTGATCTGAGAGGGCCAATAGCCAGTTTTGGGCTATTAATAGCCGATTTGGCTGTTCATGGGCCAAAATCGGTTGTTCATGTTTGAATAATACAGTTTTGCACTCCTTCGCCTTAATGCTCAAAACCCCTGAGATGGGAATTGATGAGAGTGGTGCTTTAGAAATTGTTTAGCTTCAGAATTTGGGGAAGAACTCACCAAGAAACACTAATTGATTGTAGAGAATTGAAATTGAACAAAAAGGAGAAAGGCTGTTTTTTTGGTAGGTTTAGGCTTGGATTTGATTCTGATTTGTATGAGGCTGATTTGTAGGAGTTGAATTTAGGATTTTGGTGATTGATTTTTGTATTATTGATAGAGATTTGAGAAGAAAATAAAGACAAATTACGTCTAGAGGAATTTTGCATAGTTTCCCCTTATTTTCCCAAAATTTCCCTAATTTCTAGGGCTTTTTTGGAGAGAAATCTTTTTTGGTTTTTATGCTAGAATCTCCCTTTTTCAGAAGTGGAAAAGTTCCACAAAAGCTTCCTTAAAGCTTCTATTTATAGGCATTTGAGGTTAGTGGCATTCAGTGTAAATTCCCTTGGATATTCAAGGTTGTTAAGTAACAATATATACTCTCCCTTTAAAGAGTTGACACTTGTCTTAGTATATTCCAAATTTGAAATATTCCTTACTTGGAAAGCAAATTTTTTGACAAGTGTACTTTCTTGGTTAAGGACAAGAAGAGGTAGAGACTGTAATTTTGAGATATGACTATAATTTTTTGATTTAAAAAAGAAAATCCACTGGGGAATTTTATTTTTGAAAATAAAAACTAGAAATTTGAAAATTTGAAAATTTTATAAATTGAAAAGACAATTAAAAACATACCATAATTTTTGAAAGAAAACAAACTGGGGAAATTTATTTGGAGTAAATATGTAGAAATATAATGCAAACATGCAATAAAAAGGAAAGACTTACTTACATGTGAAATTTTGCTTTGTCAGGAGTCTTTTTGTACCTTCAGGGGTGTTTCTATAATTATAATCTCTAGCTTTCCATTTATATCCACATATCCTTATCTTATCCATTTTCTTCATAAATTTTTCTCCAAAAACACTTTGAAAATCCTTTGAACATTCTGCAACTTTAGATGGCACAACGGAGGATTTTAGTAGTATTCGGACGAAATTCAGTACATCTTTTGTCAAAGAAATGAGGAGGATTACAAGTTCCAACAATCAAATTACTTCAAGAAGAAGCTTCTCCTTTGCTCCACGACATCTCCAAGCACATTTGCTTAGATTCGGTTAGTTTTTCTTGCAATTCCTTTAAAATTTTAAGCACTCGTGCACCTAGGAGCTTGATTAAGGTTAGGTTTGATGTTTAGGATGTGTTTTAGTTGGATTTTGTGTGTTTAGATGAATTTTTTGAAAATGAATGATGAATAACTAGTTTTCACACATGAACAACTGGTTTTGAACGTGGATTTTTTCCTAGTTCTGAACGTGGATATCCTGTTTTACCTGATGAACAACCAAACCAGTTGTTCATCACTGAAAAATGGTTGTTCATCATTTTTGATAAATTTTGGGTCTTTTTGGGTGATGGCTGGCTCGGGTTTGACTTTTGAATGTTTTGGTGATCTACATAGATAAAGCTAGACTGATAAAAGGTGACAGAAACCTTGGATTAGTGCGTGCTTGGTATGAGGAACTTCTGAATGTTGTTCGAGCTCAGATCTCATTAACAGGATTTGATGACTTTCTTTCCATCCTTCTATATGAAACTCGTTAGGCTAGGAACTTGATTGTACTCCAAGCACTGATTGAGAGGTGGCAAAATACTATGCACACCCTCGATCCGGTCCATTTCCATTTGATCACTAGTTTACCATTTACTGGGGTACAAGTTCCTTTCGAGTGTTGCTTGTATTCTCCTCGCCTTAATGGTGAGAGTAAGAGATACATGTCCCAGCTATTAGGTCATCCTTTTGCTTCACTCGATTATCAGGATGGAGTAGTGCTTCAATACTCGAGGATCTATGATTGTTGTCATAACTGGACCCCTCTAATGCTGTCGAAGTTGACCATCTTGCCTGGTGTTTTCTTCTCTTTTTTCTTAGCTCATGTGTCTTTCGTAACATTGAGAGTAGTATGGACTTGTGCTTTCTTCTTGCTCTATATAATCTGGATGTTATTGGCCACTATAACTGGGTTATGCTGCTTTTGCACACCACTATGGTTGGTTGGACAAGGTTTGCAGAGGTCATACTAATCTTAGTGGACTCTGGAGAGCTTTAGAGGTAAACTTTTTATCTTTTCATTATTCTTGCCCTCTTCTAATTCTTTATTGACATATAAGATTTTCCACTTTATTTTTGAACAGATCTGGGCATATGAGTATTGTATCTTTCCTCCACCTTAGATGGAGATGATGATGTTCCTGACATTCCTCGAGAAGTTTGGTACCTAAATGCTCGTAAGGATCTGTACCACATCAAAGTCGCTTGAATAACTTGAGCTTTCATGATGTAAGTTCCTATAAAGAAAAAAAACTTAGTCAGTATTCTTATCTTTATTCATTTAACTTTACCTTTATTTGATAGCTGTATGATTATCCATTTGAGTCGATATTGGTACACTCAAATTCATTAGTGCTTTCCGAATAAGATGAGTTCTATTCGAGGGTCCTTTTTGTAGGAGCTAGTTTCTCAATGAGCGAGTTTGGTGTTGGTGGATTGGTATTGATAGTCGATGTGTACCTCGCCTTCCACCATTTACTATGACTTATGCTAAGACAATATATAGTAGAGATTTGGAGCTTTCTTTGGCAGGCTTTACATGTAAGATGTTCTTAGAGCCTTTTGAGGAGCATGCTTACTTTTGCTTTATTCAGTCTCATTTGTTGCATATTGTGCATGACAATGTATACCCATATGGTCCAAGCACTATACCTTTTGAGATTCATTCCACTACTCTAAGGTATTGTTTTATTCATTCATGATTTTATTTTTGTCTTTTATGTCTATTTCTTATTCAAGTTTATAGGTCTGCAAGAGGAGTCGTGTGGAGTCTATTACTCAAGGTGAGGCTTCATTTTACTGACATAACATTGATGTTATCACTGGGAATTTTACTCAAGAAGTGAACTTGGAGTTCCCAGTCCTTGATTTTTTCCTCAAAGTAGAGATCCATGAGGAACTTCCCACTCTGAATTATCAGCCTATTGCATTCACACCTATTGAGACTACTCATGTAAGATACCTGAAACTTCATCTTGAAATTGTGTTAGTGGTGAATAAAAGAGCAATAATAATCATATTTATCTAATGTAGGTTAAAAGGTCATCAGTAGAGAAACTAATGAGAGGATTATATAGTACAAACAATCTTATTTCCAAGGTCAACAAGAAACCATTGGTAAGTACAAATATGTATGTACACATGAATATGCATATGAATGAACCGCATTAATATTAATGCATGTATGAATGTATGAATATGAATGTATGAATATTCATATGAATGAATAAGCCACATTAATATTAATGCATGTATGCATGTATGAATATGAATGTTTATGTAAACTCTAATCTCGTTGTGTCTCAACTGCAGGAGCTCCTTTATAAGAATAGGTTGATGAAGCAACGAATGACAACATATGAGCAGGAAATTCATGATTTGAGGAAGCAATTATCTAGGAGTCATAGCATTAGATAGACTCCTTATCCTTCATGTTTGCATTCTACTTATCCCACATGTATCCCAAACTTTTGCACCTTTATGCTTTTGCTGAGATTCTAGGATGTTGATCACTAGTTATGGACATGTAATCTAACTTGCAAGACTCGTACTTATACTACTTTGAGAATGTTGTTTTGAATGTGTTGCACTTGTAAAATATATTTAGAGAAACATGTTAAATTTGCTTTCTAGTTATCTTTGATGATAAATTATTCTAAAAAATCTAATAACAAAACCCTAAACATAATTTAAAAAGAAAAAACAAGATAAAAGGTAATTTAGGTTAACAAAAGGATAAAGAAATGAATAAAAGTTTTAAAAAATGTTGTAATTTGGTCTTTGGTAGAGACAAAGGTGTTAATAGGATCCTAGTCATCTTGTGGTCCACACACAATCTCTATTCAATCAATAAAGTTTAAACTTTATCTTTTGGTCCCCCACATTGGTCCCCACACTAGCTATTGACCAAAGGACATTGAAACTTTAGAATGTACCCATCTCTTTACTGCCTAACATTCTTTACACTCTTCAAGCTCATTTATTTTCCTAGCCATAATGAGCATAAAACACACAAAGTCTCTTATTCAAACTTTCATTAACACCCTCACGAATGAAGATTGGCTACACCTCAAAAGATACAACCTCCATCATCTCAAGTTCTTCTTGAATCTAAAACTTGACTACAACTTTCTTTATGGTGCTCTCACTTTTTGGGATCCCACTCTCCATGTGTTTAAGTTTAGGGAAATGGAGCAATGCCCCACTTTAGAAGAATTCTTAGCAATTTTGGGTATTAAAATATCCCCTCAACAAGAGATGGCCATTCCAGATCTTGACCTAGTAGTTGTACATGCTATGAATCATCTCTTTAGCAAGAGCAAAGCTAATGGTTGCATTGTTTTAGGTTCTTTCATCTCTTTTTGTGGCTTAATTCATCATCTCCAATCTAATCCTAGTTCTTGCAATCTGATTCTAATCATTGGGAGCATCATTCTTGGCTGTTATCTCCTTGAATATGACAAGAGCACATTAGGGCTTATAGATGGAAATATGTTATCTATTTTGAGTCAAATTGATGTTGAGATGAATTCAAAACCAAAATTGGTTACTCTATTGTTTTAGCGGAGACTTTGAATGGTTTGGACAAGGTTAAGGTCAATAGGAATGCTTGATTTAGTGGAAGTGTGTTGGTTTTGCAAGTAAGGTGGATTTTTATGCGTCAAAGATGAATAACCAGTTTTCATGCCTGAACAACCAGTTTTTCCTCATGAATAGTCGGTCTGAGAGCATGAATAATCAGTTTTTAGACACCAACAATCGGTTTTCCACTATGGATAACCAATTTTGCACTATGACATTCTAATGTGATTTTGTGTTTATGTTTTATAGGTTTCACTTATGAAGAAGATGAAGGTAGTGATCCTACTCCCCCCCAACCATGAGATCTTTCAATAAATTATGGGCCTAATCACTTCTTAAGAAGGAGAATTTTTGTGAGGTTTAACAAGAAAGAAGAATGGGTGGCTTGGATGCATGGTTTGGGTGAGAAGGATGTGCAATGGGTTTGCCCTTGGTGGAATTTTTCCTATGTGTGCTCAAGGAGTTTTTACACCTATGTAGCTCTTGCTAGACTAAGGCAATGGTCTTTCTATCATCTTTCAAGGATTACAAGACAACTACGATAGAAACAATATCCCACCCACATGCCTTATCTCCCTAATGTTGGTGAAATCACCAAGTCTTTTATTGAAACAATCACTCAATCATGGCCTAGAAGAGTTATGCTACACCACATTCATAGAAATCAAGATTTCTCAACCACTCAAGAGTACAAGAATTGGTTAAAAGGTCATAATGAAGCAAGTGGAAGTGGTGAAGGTAGTTTTAGGGGGCTAGGTTTAGCTTAAAGTTTTAGAAATGCAAGCTTTTATTGTATGAACTATGGAATGAAAAGAAATGAAATACAATAAAATTTGGCTTTTAAAAAGAAAGAATACAAGAAAATGTTAAATTATGTTTATTACTTGTAAAATAAACATCATGATTTCGCATACACATTCAAATGCATAAACTAACGACAAGAATACATACACCCAAACATTATCAACTTAAATTACTCATTCTTACCATAAAAGTGATAAATGATATGAAACTGCTCAAAGTTCAATCTAATTGGCAATTAGAATTTTTAATGACATCAACTAGCTCTTTCGAGTTTTTTAGCTAACGTTACTCTCAAATATCCCGTACTTTTTCCTAAGATGCCCTATTTGGGTTTTCATCTTAGTGGGGAATATTCTTATTTTTAATTTTTCTTAATTTTTTCCTATGCCGCACTTTTTGGGTTTTTAACCTAGTGGGAACCTCTTTGCCTAAGCCACCCTTTCGGGTTTTTGACTTGGCGAGGATTTTTATTTTTTATATATTTTTTATTTAGTACTTTTCTTGGAGACTAGACATTGTACTTCTTTAATTTATCCAAATTCAGAGGCTCTGTAAATTCATTTTCCTTGAGATCTAATAATCTTACAGCACCTTTTGACAGTATTTTTTTAACAAGATAAGGACCTTCCCAATTTGGCTTGAATTTTCCTGTAAGATCAAATGGAAATGATCTAGCTTGTTTCAAAACCAAATCACCTTCCCGAATCTTGATGACTTTGACTTTCTTATTAAAAGCCTAAGCAGTTATTATCCGATAAAGTTGCATATGAATACTACTATAAGTCTTTTCTTATCCAACAGAGTCAACTCTTCAGATCTAGATTTGTTCCATTCTGCTTCTAAATTTTTTGATTCCAGCATTATCCTCAATGACTGTAACTCAACTGCTATCGGTAGAACTGCTTCCATTCTATAATAATGAAAAAAGTGTTGCACCCATAGCTGTTCTAGCTATAGTTTTGTATCCCCATAAAGCATATTTTCATTGATCTAACTAATCTCTGTAAGTTTTGACAGTCTTACAGAGAATTTGTTTTATGCTTTTATTAGCTGCTTCAACTACACTATTTGCTTGAGGTCAATACGGAGATGACTTATGATGTTCAAGCCCATATCTTTACAACAAATCTCTTACTTCTACTTGAAATTGTACTCTATTATCAGTTATATGTGATAAGGCACACTATATCTACAAATTAAGTTCTTTTCAATGAATTTAGCCATCAACTTTGCCCCTAAATTGTTAAAATGCTTAGTTTCAACCCATTTTGAGAAATAGTCAACTGTATAACTATAAATTCATGACCATTGGAAGCTGGTGGAGTAATCTTTCCTATTATGTCAATTCCCCATGCTGAGAATGGCCACGGAGAAGATAGAGTTTGAAGCATGGAATATGAGAAACATTACCATGCAATTGACATTCATTATAACTTTTGACAAACTGAATATAATCACGCTCCATTGTTAACCAATAGTATCCCTATCTCATGATTTTTCTTGCCAACTCTTTAACATTCATATAAGGTCCACATACCCCTGAATGTGCATCACACATAATCTGTTTTACTTATTGTTCTGAAACACATCGGAGATGCATAGCTTTATCTCTTTTCCATAAAACCCCTTGGAAAATGAAAAATCTTTTTGTAAGAGATCTCAATAGCATTTTGTCTTTCTTCTACTATAGCTAGAACCTGGGTGCTCCCAAAACATAGAAGTTTAGCCTTCATCAAGATCACTGGTCTCACTAGTAAACCTTTTAGATTATCCTAAACAGAAGCTAAAGTCACTAAAGCATTAACAACTTGATTGTTCTTCCTTATTAAATTGATAAACACCAGTTCTTCAAAGTATTTCTTGAGATTCTCAATGTAATCTAAATAAGGCTTGAATTTTTCTTCTTTGACTTCCCATTCCTTATTGACATGTGAGATAACCAGTTTTGAGTCACCCAACACTTCAACTCTTTTGATTCCCATTGCAATAAGAGCTCTCAAGCCTCCCAAGCCATAGATGCAAGCTTCATACTCTGAGACATTATTAGTTATTGAGAAATCTAATCTTTTTGTTATTGGAATCCAATCTCCAGTCGGTGAAACTAGGATCACTCCAATTCCTATAGCTTTTTAATTCATTGCTCTATCAAAATATATTTTCCAACCTTGTACCTTAATCAAGCCAATTTATTTATATGGAATAAAAATATCAACCTCATGATCATCTTCAATCAATTGTTGAGCTAGAAATTCAACAACTGCTCTTCCTTTGATTACTTTCTTTATCAAGTATTCGATATCAAACTCAGAGAGCAAAATCAACCATCTACCTAGTTTACTAAGCAATGAAGGTGTAGCGTATAGATATTTCATCGGATCCATCTTTGAAATAACTTGTACTCTGTATGACTGAAAATAGTGCCAAAATTTTTTTTTTGCCCATACCATAGCCCGAAAAATCTTCTTAATGATATTATATTTTTCTTCGTATGGAAGAAGCTTTTTGCTCAAGTAATAAATTGCAAATTCTATCTCGCTATCATCTACTTAAGTTAACATTGCTCCTAATACAAATTCTTCAACGCATAGATTCAATACAAGTGTATTTCTTGGTTATGGTGGTCTAAGTACCGGAGGATTCAACAAATAGTGATTGAAGTTAAATGCAATTTGACACTGTTCATTTCAAACTGTAGGCTGATCCTTTCTCAACAGTCTAAATATTGGCTCACATACCAAAGACATCTTAGAGATAAATCTGCTAATGTACAGAAGATGACCTAAAAAAATATCTTATTTCTATTTTTATTTTAGAAGCTATCATTTCTTGAATTGCTTTTATCATATTTGGATCAATCTCTATGCCTTTGAACTGACCATATATCCCAACAACTTACATAAAAAGACCTTAAAAACTCACTTCTTCATATTTAGTTTGACATTGAACTTTATCAATCTTTCCATAAACTTCTCTAGATCTCTGTAGAGTTCTTCAAAAATTTATGATCTAACCACCATATCATTGACATACACTTCCATTTCTTTATGGATCATATCTCTGAAAACCTTTTTCATAGCTCTCTGACATGTTGTACAAGCATTTTTCAATCCAAATTGCATTACTTTGTAACAAAAGGTACCTTATTTCTTAATGAAAGGAGTTTTAACTTTATCTGCGATAGCCATTATTATCTAATTAAATCCTACCATCCCAACTGCATAGGTGTAATACTTTTTACCAGCAGTAGAGTCTATCAGAACATCTATATGAGGTAATGGAAAATCATCCTTTGGAGTTGCCTTGTTCAAATCTCTATAGTCAACGCACATTCTAACTTTTTCAACCTTTTTCAGGATAAGGACAATATTGGCTAGCCATTATGGATAATCAAATTCT
>CATIWM010298403.1:0-17937 GCA_949671775.1 Mallotus repandus
TTATTCTAATTTACATTTAAAATATCTTTTGCTTTGTTTAAACAAACAAATACAATTAGTATTACAATAGTCAATTTGCAATCTCTGTGGGATCGATATTTAATTACTACTTGTACGAATCCGTATACTTGCGGACTACCACCAATACACCACAACAAAATGGGGTGGCAGAGCATATGAACCAGACATTGATGGAGAAGGTTCGGTGTATATTGTCCAATGCTAGGTTGGGTAGAGAATTTTAGGCTGAGGTTGTAGTATATGCTTGTCATCTTGTCAACCATTTACCATGGACTGCTATTGGTGCTAAAATGCCATTGGAGAAATGGTTTGAAAAACCTGCTATAGATTATGGTTCCTTACATGTGTTTGGTTGCACTGCATACTACCATGTTAAGGAGTCAAAATTGGACCCAATAGCAAAAAAGGCAATCTTTATGGGGATCACCTCGAGTGTGAAAGGCTATCATCTTTGGTGTCTAGAAACAAAGAAATTAATCTTCAGCAGGGATGTTACCTCTGATGAATCTACCATGTTAAGAAAGGTGACTTCTGAAAAAATAGAGCAAACAAATGGTACTCCTAAACAGGTGGCATTTAATCATACCAGAATTGTCCCAGCCAATAAAGAAATTGATGATGACTCTCCTATGGTAGAAGAAGAGTCAGATGAAGAAGAGGTTTAGACCCAAGAACCTCCACAACAACAAGAATCAATTGCACAAAGAAAATGAAAGAGGAACATCAAACAACATGCTCACTATGCTAATATGGTCGCTTCTGCATCACCAATTGCAATTGATGACATTCCTGCCACTTATAATGAAGCAGTTCAAAGTTTAGAACAGAAAAGGTGGAGGATCATCGTGGATGAAGAAATACAGTCCCTTCAAAAGAATCAAACATGGAAACTAACTAGTCTTCCAAAGGGAAAGAAGGCAATTGGGTGCAAATGGGTATATGCAAAGAAAGATGGATTTCCTGACAAGGGTAATGTTTGCTACAAAGCAAGATTGGTGGCTAAAGGCTATGCTCAGATGGAGGGAGTTGATTATAATGAAGTATTTTCTCCAGTTGTAAAGCATTTCTCCATCAGAATTTTGTTGGCTTTGGTAGTACAATTGGATTTGGAACTCGTTCAGATGGGTGTAAAAACAACATTTTTACATGGAGACTTGAAGGAGGAAATCTATATGACTCAGCCAGATAGATTCAAAGTTGTTGGAAAAGAAAAGATGGTATGCAAATTGAAAAAATTGATGTATGGATTGAAGCAATCTCCAAGGCAGTGTTACAAGCGATTTGACAAATTTATGATAGGACAAAAGTACACAATAAGAAAATATGATCATTGTGTGTATTTGCAGAAGCTACAAGATGGATCCTATATATATATCTTTTTCTTTATGTTAATGATATGCTGATAGCTTCCAGGAGTCGGACAGAAACTGAGAAATTGAAGACTCAATTGAACAAAGAGTTTGAGATGAAGAATCTCAGTGAAGTAAAGAAGATTCTCAGCATGGCGATATCTAGAGATAGGAAATTAGGGAGACTATATTTATCTCAGAAAGAATATTTGAGAAAGGTATTAAAACGTTTTGGCATGAATGAGAAGTCAAAACTAGTTAGTACACCACTTACTCCTCATTTCAAGCTTAGTGCATCCATGTCACCAAAGAATGATGTAGAACCGGAATACATGAAAAAATTACCGTATGCAAGTGCCATTGGTAGCTTAATGTATGCAATGGTGTGTGCGAGGCTCGATATTTCACAGGTAGTTGGGGTTGTGAGCAGGTATATGCATGATCCTGGCAAGGAGCATTGGCAAGCTATGAAATGGATTCTACGGTATATTCTGAACACCATAGACATTAGTTTGATATTTCAACATGATAAGTAAGCTGGTAATTGTGTTGTTGGGTATTGTGATTCAAACTATGCTGGTGATTTGGACAAGCGTCGATCAACTACTGGTTATGTGTTTACTCTTGCAAAAGCACCAATCAGTTGGAAGTCCACCTTACAGTCAACAGTTGCTTTGTCTACTATAGAGGTAGAGTATATGGCAATTATAGAGGCTGTGAAGAAGGCAATTTGGCTTCAAGGGTTGTTTGGTGAACTAGGAATGGAATAGAAGCTCATCAAAGTGCATTGTGACAGTCAGAGTGCTATTCATTTTGCAAAGAACCAGGTTTATCATGCAAGGACGAAGCACATCGATGTTCGATATCACTTTATACGGGAGATTCTAGAAGAAGGTGGAGTCATAATCCAAAAGATTCGGACCATTGAGAATCCTGCTGATATGTTGACAAAAGTGGTAACTGCGGTCAAGTTTAAACATTGTTTAGACTTGGTCAATATTGTTGAAAATTGATAGTTGGAATTTGCAGGCACTACTAAAGGTTGGATTTGTGAGAGAATTCTATGAAATTTTGCCAAGGTGGAGATTTATTGTTTTTTGAAAAAATTTAGGAATCCCACATTGGAAGTTTAGGAGAAGTGGGAGGAGTCCTAAGGCTATAAAAGGACACATCCTCCTCCTTAGTTATATCATCCCACAAAATTAGTCTTCTCCTATATTTAGGCTATTTGTATTCTTTCTCTCTTTTGTAATATTTCCTCATTTAGTGAAATATTATTTTGGTAGTGCCGAAAACATAGGCATAATTGGCCGAACCTTGTTAAATTTTGGTGTTCTCTTTTATGTCTACTTAATAGCTATTATCGGGTATAGTTGTTAATTATTGTGGTATTAAAATTACTTGCTTGATATATTTTGTCTAAGTAGTGTGGTTTTTATATCTATTTAATACATTGGGGTGATTTTTAGTACAATCGTTTTCACTTTAGTCACTTGTGTAATAGTTCTCAAAATGAATTTATTATTGATGGAAATTAACGCGAATTCCACAACATTATCTTCATGACCTCTGCGAAAGTCCGATTGTTCATTGTGATTTAAAGTCAAGCAATGTTCTTCTTGATGATGATATGGTTGCTCATTTGTGTGATTTCGGTCTCGCTAAGCTTTACTTGACCACCAACGATGCTTCTCTAAGTGAAACCAGCTCAATAGGAATAAGAGGGACATTTGGCTATGCACCTCCAGGTAACATTTCTGCTCCTCTTTATTTTATACTCCGGTGTAGCGCTAGCTTAGTCATACTTGAGTCATTTTCAAAGATGTGAGATTTCGAGTTCAGACATGCAGTCAAAACCAATCAACCAAAAATAGTATTCAGATTTTTTGTCCAATAAATAACTAACTATTATTGATTGCATTTTCTCATATTGGTACATAAATAAATTTGGAAGAACATACGCTAAAATGTCTAGAAGTGCAAGTGGCGGGAAGTTTGAATTCTATTAAATAAGGTTTCAAGTTATGGAGAAACATGTACTAAGAGAGTTTTACTCTCTCACGGGGTTCACCTAGTTTGAACTCTAGAATAGTTGGGGCCATATGGCTATCGGATACTAAGGGGAGAAAAAAAAACTTCATAAGCATCAGGTGTAGCAATATACCGAGTGTAAGGCTCTTTAAAAGATAATTTGATGTGGGCTACAGGGGTCATGAATTTGATCAATGAACTAGCACAAGTAAGCAACTATTTGACTTTCTTTGTTTAACAACTGATAGGATAGTCGTCAAAGGTTGCAAACAATGATGTCCTGGTTGAATTCTGAAATGATGCACAGTATGGAATGGGTGCTGTGGCGTCTAAAGAGGGAGATGTATATAGTTATGGGATCCTTATATTGGAGTTATTCTCAGGAAAAAGGCCTACAGATAGAACATTTGAAAACCATTTAAATCTGCACAATTTTGTGAAAAGTGCACTGCCAGAAGGCCTTGAACAGATTGTGGACCCAGCCCTTCTCCCAAGAGGAAAGAAGGAAACACCAGTAGAGGAGGAGGAAGGCTGCTTGCTTTCATGCGACATTGATGCCTAAGAAGAAACCAGCAGTCGTAGGAACTTATGCCGAATGCGCGGTGTGGAGAAAGGCTGCTTGATTTCAGTTTTCAAAGTTGGAGTTGCTTGTTCAGCAGAATCACCTCAAGAAAGAATGAATATGGGGGATGTTGCTAAAGAACTACGATTGGTCAAAAGTACTTTTCTTGGAGTTCCTTATGGTGCAATTGGCTAGCAATTTTTATGACTAGGGACAAGAAAAATAAGTAACAATGCTGCTTGTTAGGTAGAGAAATTTGTTATTAAATTGAATCTCTCCTTTGTCAAATGGTTTGTCTGTAATCTAACAAGAATTTCTCAAGAAATTAAGTGTGGAAAAAGAAACTGTATATTCATCAAATATTTTTGTAAAAATTGTATGTTTACTTAGATAGTGAAATAGATCAATAGTCAAGCTCCTGCAATGGTTGAGATGTGAATTTGATGATGATTGTGCTTATTAGGTGGAAAATGCAAGAAATTTTAGAAATGGAAACTTCATTTCCACATGGAGTTGGTAACTAATGGAAGATTCAGTATCAAAAAAGAAGGAGATGAAGCAGCAATCGGTCACTTGGATTTAGCCAAACTGCTTTATGAGCACATGACACCAAGAATCCAAGCGTTCTTAAATTTTAAGGATCTAGATCTGGGCATCAACCGTCATGGTAATAATAACTACAAGAAGCTTGCACATGGGATTGATGCAATATGGTGAGAATTAGGAATGGTTTAGAAGGTCTTTGATGTGCGAATGCATTCGTAGGAAGGTTGTTGAGGACTGTAAATTGCATTTAAGATTGGGTAAGAAGGGTATAAAAGTGACTGATGAAAAATTTGCCTTTTTTTTTTTTTTTTATGTGAACAACGTATTTAGAGCCCATTGAATTCTGACTCATCTTATTCGACCCGGACAACATCATAAGAACAGCAAAAAGTTTCTCTTTTAAATTAATAATGGTAGGAATAAAACTCTACACCTCATAATGATCTTTAAGAGAAGTTATCATCGAACCACTGGTAAAAAAATATCTTTTGCTATGAAAGACAATAATTTTTTATAATTCTTATTTTGCAAATTTTTCTTCTTCATCTTCTCTCCTATCATCATTTTTTTTTCCTTTCAAAACCTAATTCTCAATTTACATCTCTTTCATATGGGAAATAGGTTAGCGGCAATTTTATTAACTTAAAAAATAATAGAGGTGGCACATGTAGCTGATTAAAACAAAAGTAGAGTCCATTTTATCCATCTAAGCATACAATCATCACTACATCGATCATAATCATCATTTTGATAGCTATTAAAAAAGTTCAAACACTCCATTGTAAAAAAAAATATATATTATAGACTGAAATAGAAAAATAGAAATGTTCATACACCAAACTTTTAATTTTTCCATTTTCTCTATTATGATATGGATGGTCAGATGCAAAAGTGGGATGTAGGTCTCATTTTCCTAGGATTAAACTGGAAAAAGGTCCAATTTCCTGAGGCTCAGTTGATCAATTTTGTTGCTTAAAAATAAGTCTACCCTTGCTCAATGGGGTATTTGATTTTTGCAAAAAGTTTAATATCTAAAATAAATTGTAAAAAGTCCTCAAAATTTTTTTATCACAATTTTAACTTTTAAATTTCCATATATTAAAGTATTCTTAATTTTTTTTATCAATAGAATAGTTCTAAATTATTTATTTAATTATTATTTTTTAAAATTAAATTATACAAATAACGTAAAATAATTAAATTAAAAAATTAAAATTAAATTAGAGTATATATTTGAATACTTCATTTTAAATTAGTTAAATAAAAAATTAAATATATAAAAATAAATATTTGGAGATTAAAAGGCTCATCTTTATTCCTCTTATGCCATATTTTTCGTGAAATGCTTAGTATTGAAATTTATAAGTATTAGTTTGCTTGGAGTAAAATAATTTTTTACTTTCTACTTAACAATTTTAGATTGAGTTATACATATATATTAGTTTCACTTTATTTTAAATTTTTTTCTTTATTTATTTTTTTAGATTATACATATACTTTAAATTAGAAAAATAAATAATTAAATAAAATAATTTAGACATTTAAACATTGTCTCCAAAGCTAATCTAGTAATTTACTTTTATATTTAAGATTGTTTTGAATCATACTATTTTAGTATTTTTGCAAATATTAGTATTAATAATGCTATTTTTTATAATTTTTGCTTTTTAATTTATCAAAAAAATTTTTTTATTCCAATTATATTGCACCTAATTATTAAATTTGTGATATATAATATATTTGTAATATTTTTAGGGAAATTTTGATTTATTCTGATAGTATTGCACTCATTAATTTGTTGAATTTGTATAGCACATGTACATGTTATATTTTACTAGGCAAGTGTATTATTTGTTACCCATTCAACTATATTGAGTGTAATGCTATAGGTGTAATTAAAAAATTTTCATATATTATGGATAAAGTATACAACATTGGATCAATGAGAAAGTAACATAATGATCACTACTTTCTAAAAATACTATAAGATATAAGATTCAAATTTTACCTATTTAAACACTTAATTAAATATATGTCACACATACAATAATTGAACATAATTTTAGGTGTAGCTAAAATTTTCCAATTTATTTAACTAAAAATAAATTTTATTGTGGCATGCAAAAAGGAAAAAATGTTGACCATTTAATATCAGTTATTAGCTATACCAAGTGATAGTTTTTTTCTTAAGAAGCGATACATATCAACTATGATAGCTAAGAGTGGCATTATCCTTTTCTTCTCCTTCTCTCATAAAACCTCTTTTCTTTAACTATTGCTTTTGGGAGATGATTTTGATCATTTTTTTTATTAAAATCACCTCATCTAATCTTCTTTTTCTCACACTTTATTCATAAATAAGTTATATATTATAGATCTATGATATTTTTGTATTGTTAGTATCTCCATCTCAGGGAGGTTGTGAAGTGTTTTTTGCCTCTTTTGATGTGCTATGGTTGGTCAATCTAATATCAAATTGGAGCACTATTAAGATTCAAATGTATGGAGCCAAGGAGAAGGAAACTATTTGGAGCCAAGAAGAAGGAAGCTACTCTAACAAGGCTGCTTCTCTTGTCAGAACTCCCCTGAACTAATGAGGTTTATTTTGTTGTTAACCCTTTAGACCTACAATCTGTATTTATTTTGGATGATGTCTTGCTTATGGTGTGATTTGCTTTATTTTAGTTTTGGTAGATTTCTCCCAATCCATTAGTTAAGATAAGAACTCCCCACATATTGGAAGAGTTATACTCATAATTGTACAAGTGATTACTCTTGAAGTAATCTCAATAGGATAGATAGAGCAGATTATAGTAAGCCTAAATTTTAATTTGATCTAAATCTGTCATGGATCTTAGCTCTAAGCCTTGTGGTTGTTGTATTAGATTGCTTTTACGGTGGAATGAATAGTATCCCTTTCGACAAAAAAAAAGTGATAATTTTTTTCTTTGGGGCAGATGTGGTTTGTTAATACAAGTTCTGTTAATCATGGGTGTTAGCTAGAAGAGGGGTATAAGCTTTGACAATAGATAAGCACTCCAACCCTTCTTGTTGTTGTGGTTGAGATTGAATCACAATCATTGAAGGTGAACTGATAATTCCTTATTACCTAGAAATTTGCTCATTTATTGTGACTAATGAATTTAACATCTCCTATAAAGTCTCTTGAAAAGTATTATTGATATGTTGCGTAGAGTTTTGGAAAGAACTACTCATATGCAATATTGAGTTCTAAATTTGCTAATCCTCTATGTAAAAAGGGATAAATATATAAATGGTGTTTGAAATTTTTCACTTTTGCTACTTTGGTGTTCGAATATATATATATATATTTACAATTAGGTGTCTGAACCTACAAAAAAAGTTTAAAATTGTGTCTCTAGCAGGTTTTGCAGATTAAAGTGTTTATGTGTTTTATTTTAAGTAATAAATTGACTTAAATGCCCTTTTTTATACTATAATTATTTTTATTTTTTAATTTAAAAATTATTTTTTCACTTATATATATTAGTAGGTTCCCGTATTTTTAGTAATTAATTTAAACATCCTTGAGGTTTTTTTTTGTTAAATTATTACATCCTTGGCATTTTAATTATTGTTAAATGGACAAATTAATTTGAAAAACTAAAAATTCTATTTGGTTCCTAAATTTATAATGAATTTTAACTCATTCAATTTTTTTATTAAAATAATATATTTTAAATTTATCATGTTTTTATTGTAATAGTAATTATAATATCTATATAAATTTTTTAACATAAAAATAAATTTAAAATATATTAATTTAGAATTAGTACTACTCCAATATGATTATATAATTAATACTATATTAATTGGATTTATCATATTGACATTGATTCAATTATTAAATCTCATTAAAACTATTTTATTGTGTGTATGTTGTATATAGACACATATTATTTACAAGTCTTTAAAAAATTATAGTTATCAAATCTTAGTTTAAAAAAATTATTTCAACGTGGCAAGTCTCATTTGAGACACAATATCAATTATAAAAATTGAGTTCATATTAATATGATAAACCCTAATTAATGGGCATCAATTGTAAATCACATCAATTTGGTGCCAATTAAGAAATTAAGTACATGCTTACATGATAAATTATAATCAATGTGATATAGATTAAATAAGTCATATTAATAGAGTTAACTGCACAGAAGGTTACTAAATTTTACATTAAGTTTCATTTTAGTTCTATAACTTTAATTTGTATATTTTTTTTACAAAATATTGATTTTAATTACACAGAAAAGTCACAAAAAATAATTTCGGCAAATTTAAATGACGTGGCACACCAAAGTTACCATGTCACATTCCAATTCAACAAAATTTGTTATGTTATACTGTTACTCCACCTTCTTCATAACACTCTTGACCATAATTTTATTTTATTTTTTTACACCCAACCTTATAAAATTATAATCAATAGTCTCATAAAGAAGGTAATATGGTAGTGTGACATGATAATTTTTAATTAAGTTGGTCTATAATGTGGCAACTTCAATGTGCCATGTCATCTAAATTAACCGGAATTATTTTGAATGACTTTTATGTGTAATTAAAATAAATATTTTGTAACAAAAAAGATACAAATTAAAGTTATGGAACCAAAATAAAATTTAGTATAAAGTTTAATAACCTTTGATACAGTTTACCCCATATCAGTAAGATAAAAAATAGTAAAATTGAGTCCATTTCAATATGATAAATCCTAATTAATATATTATTAATTATATATTCCTATTAGAGTAGTGTTAATTCTACATCAATATATAATAAATTTATTTTGTTAAAAATAAAAATTATATATTTAGTTACTATAATTATTATTGAAATAAAACACAATAAGTTAAAAAAAAATTATACTAATTTAATAAAAAAATGGATGAATTAAAATTATATTATAAGTTTAGAGACCAAATAAAACTTTTATTTTTTTTTATATTGGTCCATTTAACGTAAAATAAATAGGAGGGAGGTAATAGTTTAATAGAGCAAAACTTTAGGATGTTATAGTAACTATTGAAAAAATAGGGATCTAGTAGTAAGGTAGGTCAAACCAAAAGGATATTAAAGTAATTAACCCATTTTATTTTCACCATTTAAAAAAAAATTATATTAAATAATCTGCACCTGTATTTTCATGATCTATAAGCTAATTGTTATCTGCAATTTTAATTTTTAATTCTCTTTTTTAGTAATTATATTATATAAAATTTATACTAATTGTTTTTTTTTTGGTATATGAATGTATAGATATATATTATGCATTTTTATCTTTATAAGATTTTACTAATAATTTTTCAATTGTATGATATTTTTAAAATTAATTTTTTTTGCTTATAAAGATTTTAATAATATAATAATTTATTTATATTATTTTTAATTTAAATTTGATTGATGATATTAACCATTTTTCAAAAATATCTACATTACCAGCTTATCCATTATCTTTTATTTATTAAATAGGATTAACAAGTTAAATATTGCACATATAATTGTTATTTGGCCAATTGGTAAAAAAAAACCAAACATTTTCAACCTTTTGCAATCTAATCCAAAGTTACAAACCTTTGCAAAAATGTCCCAATTGTATATTTTTCTTTGCAATTTAAGCACATTTTTTAATTTGGTCAAAATTGCACCTAAACATGCTGACACGGACTGCATAATGGCAATACATTTAAAAATTATGGGCCCCACCGACGCGTCAACTAACCATGATTTGGGACAAAACCATGGTTGGATGTGTTGAAAACGCTGCCGTTTTAGCCAAAAATCCTAATTAATTGTAAAGCTCTTCTCCCTCGTCAATTCAAAACAAACAACGAACACTTCAACTCTTCTTCCCTTTACCCTAATGTAGCTCTTCTCCCTTACTGTGAAAAGTTGTTTTCTTCCATTCTAACCTTATTCTTTTTTCTTCATCCTTCTTCTTTTTTCTGTCATTCTTCATCTTATTCGAATCAAAGGAAAAACTGAGGTTCAATTGCAATGGCACCGAAGAAAAAGCTTGAGGAAATGGGAACGAGAACGGGAACAATGGCTAGAAGGCAGAAACGAAAAAAAAGGTATGCTTACTGTAATGAGTTAGGGATTTGAATGTTATGTGTGTATTTTGAACGTTGTGTGAATAAACATTTATGTAATTTTTTTTCAGCTTTCCTGTTGAGGTTTAGGTTGGTGGAAAATTTGAAATTGGGAAAATGATTAAGTATAAAGGAGGTCATACAATACCGGGTGGGTGGGATGTTCTTCAATACTTGAGTTGGGATGAAATGGGGGCTAAAGTTATAGATTTAGGGTATGGGAAGGTTGCCAAAATAGGTTACTACCCACCGAGGATGAGTAATTGGAAATATCAGACTTTGATAAATGATGAGAATGAACTAAGAAAGATGTGGGATGAGGGAGCTGATTTTAATTTTCTAAAAAATTTTATTGAATCTTATGGTGACGGTGTTAGGAATAATGGGGTAGAATCAGGGGTAGATTTTGTTACTGCTGATTACATAATGCATAGGGTAGAAAATGATGATGATAATGCAGTTGATGGGGAATATAGCAGTGAAGATGATGTCGATTATGTTCCACAATTTGAGGTTGATAGTGATAGCAATACTAGTGTAGAGGGTGAATCAAACAAGGAAGATGACGAGTATGTGATTGCTATGCAAAATAAAAATGCCTTTAAAAAAGCTACTTTTGATATTGGTTGTGGTTTGGGGTTGGATTCTGGTGGTGAAGATTTGAGGGAGTCTTTCAATGATGAACAAGAAGTAGAGAATACAGATGTGAATGAGGGAATGACTGAATTACCACTAAGTGATTATGAAGAATCAGATCAGGGTATGTATGATACCCCTTATAGTAGTGAGGAGGGTGATCTTGAGGTACGAGATAGAAGGAATAAGCAAAAGAAGATCCTATACAACCCAAAATGTGATCACACAAAGCTCCAATTTGTGCCCGGAATGTTGTTTGAGTCTGCCATGCAACTTCAATCTACTGTTCAACAATATGGCATATGTAATGGATATAATATCCATTAGACTAGGTCAAATTCAGTTTGAGCTAAAGCAAAGTGTGATTCTAATTATAAATGGAGGCTATACGGGGCTAAAGTACCAAGAGAGAGAACTTTTTCTGTCGGGATTTATCAGGGTGAGCATAGTTGTTCAAGAAAGGACATGAATAAGCAAGTTACTGCTAAATGGATGGCCAAGGAATTTATGAGTGTCTTGAAAAGAAAATCTGACTATAAGGTGGAAGATATGCAAATTGATTTGAAGGAAAAATATGATATCAAAGTGACTAATTGGATGTGTTATAGAGCCAAAAAGATGGCACTTGAACTTATAAGGGGCAGTTTAAAGTCACATTATGAAAGAATACATTCTTATCATGCTGAACTACAAAGGGTTGACAGAGATGGTACCTTCGAGTTAGTGACAAGTGAACCATTGCCGAATGGGCGAGTCTTTTTCAAGAGACTTTATATTGGTTTTTCAGCTTTAAGAAAGGGATATATTAATGGTTGTAGACCAATATTGTGCTTTGATGGAGCTTTTTTGAAAACATATCTTGGTGGGGCTTTATTAACGGCTGTTGCCAGAGATAGGAATGACCAAATGTATCCCATCTCTTGGGCAGTTGTTGAAGGAGAAAATGAGCAAACATGGAGGTGGTTTTTATCCATTTTATTCTCAGATTTGAACATCACTGATGGACTTGGGCTCACTCTAGTTTGTGATAAGCAAAAGGTTAGTGGCATTGTCTTAAATATTTTTGATTTTTTTATGTATCTACAAAGTAAATAATATGATGCTGATATGGATATCAAAATGTGGCATTGTTTTAGTTATTACTAAATTTTTTGTCTATTTACATAGGAAAAAATATTAGATAGATTTTGGTTGTTGAATGTGATTTGTATTTTTTTGAAGGGACTTGCAAATGCCATAGCAGACCTTATGCCTCATGCAGAGCACAAAAATTGTGCTCGGCATATATACCAAAACTAGAAGAAGAAACATAATGATCTTGATTTCAAACCACTATATTAGGCTACTGTTGCTACCTATGAAGTTGATTATCACAGACAACTGGATGAGATAAAAAGCCTTGTCCCTACTGCTGTTGATGATTTCATGAAGCAAGGCCCTGCAACATTTTGTAGGGCATTTATTAGTACAGGGCCTAAATGCGATGTCGTCACATCAAATCTTGCCGCGACCTTCAATGGATATATTTGCAAGGCAAGAACATTACCTATCATTAAAATGTTAAAAGAAATTAGGACAACACTTATGGAGAGGATTTATCACAAGGCTGATATGATGAGTAACTCTAATGATGATTTATGTCTAAGAATAAAAAATAAATTAGAAAAATAAAGGTATGAAGCTAGATTATGCACTGTTAAGCCTTCAATTAGACAAAAGTTACAAGTATCTATTGGTGATAGCCAATTTGTGGTTGTTTTGAACCCACCATCATGCTCATGTAGAGCATGGGATCTAACTAGGATCCCATGTTCTCATGCTATTGTAGTTGTGAACTACATAAGGCAAGAGGTAGAGTCATATGTAGATCCATTCTACAAGAAGTAGCAGTACCTTAATGTATATCAGCATGGTATAGAACCTATAAATGGTCAAGATATATGGCCTCGTGTTGATATGACATAAATATTTCCCCCTCCATACAAGCGAATGCTAGGTAGACCGAAATGAAAATATCAAGGAAAAAAGCTCCTGAGGAAGACCCAAAGAAGTCAAGTAGACTATCAAGACATGGAATGCTCATGAGATGCATGCATTATCTTCAAAGTAGGCATAATAAAAGAGGTTGTCCAAATATAGACAAGCCAACAACACCTAGACCACCTAAGGTGATATTATTGTTCTTAAATTATTGTTATTTTTTTATAATAAAAATTAACTCGGATTATTTGTGCTTAAATAGGCTAAAAGAGGGAGGCCTAGAAAGGGTACCACTGTAAGGGCAGCAGAAGAACCAGCTAGTGCAACACCATCGACAACAAACACTTCAAATGCACCACCAGGATTTTCCTTACCAATCAGTCAAAGTTCTTGTTTGACTAGAAAATAGTTACATAAAGAGAAAAGACAGGTATAATTGATGTTATATAATTATTTGTCTCGGATTGAAAGCTCTGTATATTAACTTATATTATCTTTGATGATTTAGGTTAGAGAAGGTTATGGTGTTTGATTTTTCTCTGAGACAGGCAATTTATATGCTAGGGTATGTATATGAGCTATATTGATAAAAAATATCCAGTTAATTGGTGACTTTATGTGATCTGATTATAGTAGGTTTGTTCACTTAGATGCCAAGAACTCATTCAGTTCGTTATATTAGTGGATCCTCTGCTACTGCATTAGCTGCAAAAAACATAAGATGTGAACCAACCAGCCTAATGCAGCAACCAAGCAGCCAACCTTTAGAATCATCACAGCCTATTCATACTCAATTAAGCATAAATATCCAATCTATCATCTACAAGTCTACAGCTTCTCAAGATGCAACACCTGCACCAACAATTTCTTATACTTTGAGGAAGGCAAAGGGCAAGGGCAAGAACAAGATATAAGGGAGGAATTTGAAAAGTTGTTTCTTTTTGGTTGTAAACTATTTTGAAAACAAGTTGTAATAGGAATACAATTTATATGCTATGGATATATAACTATTTTGGACAATTAAACCTTGGAAATGTATTCCATTTTATTTGCAACTTATATTAAGCTAATTTGAAACTCAAGTTATTATATTTCTGATATACTCAATGTTATTGAGCATAATTGATGTTCACATTTTGTTTTCAAAACACAGTGAATATATTTCTCATGGACACTGAACATAAGCATGAAAAATTTTCATTTCATAATTTGTCAAGATTACAATAAAATGAGCTACATAAAGCAAGCTACATCCATACTTGGCCAAAATCTACCCTATTTCAGTCAACATTAAATCATTAAATACACAGTCAGACTTCAAGGCAAACACAAATTAATCTTTTTCTTGTAAGGTTGAACATTGGAACATATTACCAAGAACAAAATTACACCAAATACAAAAAGCCTAAATTTTTTTGCCCTTGAATTCCTTGCGTTAATTTCACCCTGCAATTTTTTTATTTCTGTGATCAACATACTTCTTTCTTCTTTCATTTTCTTTATGGTTTCCTTCTTCCTTCTCAATTTCTCAAGAATCAAATTCATCTCCACCTCTATTGTCTTGCCATCACACTCTTTTTCCCTTAAGCTTTGTTCACTGTCCATGGATGCCATTTCATCATCACACCATCTAAAGCTACTGCATTGTTTGTCCTACTATTTTAAAAGAATCATTTATCATAAAATCACCCATAAATCTTTCAAACTCAATCTAAACTATATATAGATTACCTGTCAAAAGGGGCAATTAAGGAACCTCCTATTTGGGTTTCTTCTTGTATTTGATATGTAGCATAATAGCTCAACCTGGTGCCTCTGACAAAACTCTCTTCTTCTATTGCTTCGATTTTGAGAGACTGATGCTTCTCCAATTGATTCCATCAAAGTGAAATTACAAACCCTAAATTTTTATTGAATTCACTAATTACTGGGAAGTTACTCTTCTTCTCGTATTCTTCTTGTCTTCATATTGGATATGGTAGATGCTCTTTGATGGTTGCTCTTCCAGTATGCTTCAAAGCTTCAAATTACGTTGAAGCTACTCTTCGCCATTGAACCTGCGCTCGATTATGATGTTGAATAGGGTTGATTGTGCGTTAATTTGTTTTATATTTTGTCAAAGATAAAACGACATCGTTTTTTTTAATCCATTTTACCATGGTTAGCTGACGTGTTAGTAGGGTCCACAAATTTAGTGAGTGTAATGACAAGAGTCAGTCCACGTCGGTAAATTTATGTTCAAATTTGACCAAATCACAAATTGTGTTAGAATTGCAAAAAAAAATATAAAATTGAGATATTTTTATACAGGTTTCTAAGTTGAAATTAAATTGCAAAATATTGAAAATGTTTAATTTTTTTTACCAATTGGCTTTGTTATTTTCTTAATAGTTACATTGTAACTATTACATTTCATTTCTTTAACCCAATCTAAATGCTCTATAAGTGTAATATTATGGGTGTAAGTAAAAGTTTATAATATGTTGATAAAATTGTCCAATCTATTTAATCTATTTACCTAAAAATAAATTTTATTGTGGCATGCAAAAAGAAACAAAAAAAAGGGATTGGTGTCGGCCATTTAATATCGGTTATTGCCTATACCAACCAAGTGAGTTTTTTTTTTTGGGACAGGTGTGGTTTTTTAATATAGCTTCTGTCAATTGTTAGCTAGGGGAGGGCATTTAATATTATTACTTCTGTGTGTGAAACACCACGCTAATGGGTCCCTTGAATGGAGACAATTTAAAGAAAATCCTTCCTTGAGGCCAGAGATTTGAACCGGGAACAATCTGCCACCACCTATTAGCTTGGGCACTTCTCTTCACTAATTATAACCAACCAACCATTGCTAAATGTTCAACCAAACCAAACCAAAAAATGACGAAGAAGAGGATTAATGATATTTTTCAACTTGTTATTGTCTTCTCTTTTAACTTGCAATTGATGCAAGCCAGTTCCTCTTCAGGAAATGAGACTGATAAGCTCGCTTTGCTGAAATTCAAAGCAGGGATTATCAGTGATCCCCATGGAATCTTCAATTTATGGAATGATTCTGTTCCTTTTTGCCAATGGTATGGAATCACTTGCAGTGCCCGCCACCAGCAGAGAGTTGTGTCAATGGCGCTACAAGGGCAGAACTTGATTGGGTCTCTGTCTCCATATATTGGCAATTTGACTTTCTTGATGAACCTCAACATCAGAAACAACAGTTTCAATGGTCAGATTCCACAAGAAATCGGTTCTTTGTTTCTGTTGCAACAATTCGTTGTCAACAATAATACATTCCAAGGTGAATTTCCTATCAACCTGACGCGCTGCACCCAGCTCAGGGTTATTGATATGTCATGGAATAATCTTGCTGGAATAATCCATGCAGAACTTGGTTCCTTGGCAATGCTTAAAATCCTTCAGATAAGTGAAAACAACTTGACAGGAAAAATCCCACCTGCCCTTGGCAACCTTTCATCACTTACTTGGCTTTCTGCGGCACGAAATAACTTGGAGGGGAGTATTCCTGATGATTTGAGCAGGTTAAGAAGCCTGACATATTTCAGTTTAGCAGAGAATAAACTATCTGGTACAATCCCTCCAGAACTTTTCAATATTTCATCTATTAAACTCATAGCAACTACTCAAAACCAGCTCGAAGGGAGCCTACCGGATGATATTGGCCATACTCTCCCGAATCTCCAGCAAGTTGCTTTTGGAGAAAATCTGTTTTCCGGGTCAATTCCAAATTCATTGTGTAATGCTTCTCAATTGAAAATTCTTGATGTTACTGGAAACCAATTTGTTGGACAGGTCCCAATTTGTTTGGGAAATTTACAGTCTCTTTGGTGGCTAAATGTTGGTGTTAATAATCTTGGAACTAATTCATCAACTGACTTGGCCTTTTTAACACCTTTGACTAACTGTAGCAATCTGAAGTATCTGGTTTTCAATGCAAACAATTTGGGAGGTGTTTTACCAAACTCTGTGGCCAATCTTTCAGTTCAACTGACACAACTACTATTTGGAATAAATCAAATCACAGGAATCATCCCTAAAGCATTAGAGAATTTTGTCAACTTAATTGCACTGGACATGGGGCACAATCTTTTCCATGGAGCCATCCCTTCTTCTATGGGGAACTTGCAAAATCTCAGAATACTGGTTCTGGAAGATAACAGACTGTCAGGTCAGATTCCGTCCTCTATAGGTAATCTCACTCGACTGTTTCAAGTTTCCCTTGCTCAAAACAACTTGGAAGGAACTATTCCTGCAAGCATTGGAGCCTGCCAGAGCTTACAGTACTTGGATGTCTCAGAAAGTAACCTTCATGGATCCATACCCAATGAGGTTTTCCAACTTTCTTCCTTGTCTATGTTACTAAACTTGTCGCATAATTCACTCGCTGGTAACCTGTCACCAGATGTGGGGAAGCTAATTAATCTAAATAAACTGGACATATCAGGAAACAATTTGTCAGAAGAAATTCCTGGAACTATTGGGGCTTGTTTAAGCTTGGAATATCTATATATGCAAGGAAATTCTTTCCAAGGAACCATCCCTTCTTTGGCTTCCTTGAAGGGTCTGCAGCAATTAGATCTTTCAAGAAACCACCTAACTGGGGAAATTCCAAAAGACCTGCAAAGTTTAGGCAGCAATCTTTTATATTTGAATCTTTCTTTCAATAACCTTGAGGGTGAGATTCCGACAG
>CATIWM010298411.1:0-13610 GCA_949671775.1 Mallotus repandus
AACCTTTTCACTATGAACAGCAGCAACATCAAAATTAGCATTAACATAAACACCATATTCCTTTTCAAAACCCTTTACAAGTCAAGAAATAAAAGAAAATTAAACCAAAAATATACAAAATATAAAACTTAAAAAATAATAAATAAAATTAAATATTTTTTTAAGGAAACATACATCACTACTAATTTTATCAACACCTTTAACAACAGAATTTATAACATAACAAGCATCGGTAAAATCATCTAACTCATTCTTCTCATTCTATCATAAATAAATAAAAAAGTAATAAGACAAGATAAAAAAACCAAATATAAAAATATAAACAAAACAACATGTGCCAAAACATAGCCCTTTAAACTTCTAACAGCTGAAACATGAGATAAAAAAATCAATAAAATTCTTAGCACCGCCATCGCCATGATATTTATAGACATCAGAATCACTTCTTTTACCTTGATCTTCAACTTGACCACGTGAACAAGTAGAACATCCAACTCCAACATCACCATCCCTACACAAAACAAATAATATTGAATAAATTTTTTACTTAAAAACACTAATAATAACAAAATATTAACAAATACTATCATCACCTATAAAACCTAAATTACCACCATCACCCTCTCCATCATCATCTTTCATCTTCTTCTCAACATTAATACTCTTAGTAAAATCTTCCTCATTATCTTTTTCATCTTTATTTCCTAAGAACAAATAGTTATTGCAGCTAAATCATAAACCTATTAAAAAATAAGTATATGTTAGGTTTCTACCTTGTATATATATATAAAATACTAAAAAAAAACATATCGCACCACCATCTCTCGTCTTCTGAACAATATCAAAACGATTTATAAAATCTTCCTTATCATCTCATTCTACTTCTTTTTTCCTAAGAAAAACATTTCTTCCACCTACAACCTCAGCATATTGAAAAAATAAGTATCCATTACGTTTATTTTAAGTATATTATACATATACAATACAAAAAACACACCTCAACACTAGTTGTCTCAATGCCAGAAACCCCTAAATTCTCCATGACTAATTTCAAACATCCAAAAATATTATCAAAATTATAAATCAAATATTCCTTTAATTCCTTTAGCTCTTGTGATAGAACCTCATACTTTTCAACAACTTTTTTCAACTCAAAAACATATTCACTAGAAAACTTCTTTTATTTACCAATAGCAAAAGTCTCCCCACTCTTTATAACTCGTCGAGGATCAATAAAATCATCATCAGAAGAATCCTCAACACCACTAACATTATAAGACTTTCGTTTACTTTTATTAAAAACATTACCTAATTTGAACTTCTCCTTCTCCCTCTCAACAGCAGTAGGTGAAATAATTTCCGACTTTAACAAAAATAAGTAAACAACCAATAAAATCAAAATCAAATAAAAACATAAAAAAATAAAAAAAAAATACATTCTTTGCAAATTCCCTAAATATAGTCCGTTGTAACAACTTAAAACTTGGAGCAATATTACAACTCCAATTTAGAATATGTGATACATCACCATCACACAAATTACAAATATTACCAAAAACAAAGGGACAGTATTCATAAAACCACCTCCCACAATAAGACTACTCTTGTCACAATAAACATCTAAATTCCTACCATCTACTAAACAATTCAAACCAATAATGAGTCCAAATTCCTCTAGACGGAACTTTAACCTCCTCCCCTAAATATCAAAACAGCATTTAAACACATTAGGCTAGTTCAACTCCCTTAACAACAAAGAATGAATTACTTGACACTGCACCTCAAACTTAGGAAGGTCAAGGAAATAACTAAAATATATAAATCTAAACAAAGCTAACTGTTTCTCATTCAAAATATTTTTAATCTAAACAATAACATCATAACTCAAAGAAAACCCAATTTTAGCAATGAAATAATCATCAACATTAATCAAAGGCTCCCAATCCCAAAAAAATAAAAATAAAAAATAAATTACAAACTGCAAAAAAAACATAAATTGAAAAAACCCAAATAATATACAAATAATATTAAAAAATAAAAAACAAAAACCTTCAAAGGCACCCTTTCAGCATAGCATCCCTCATTAATTCCAACCTTCAATCTTTTCTTTGCTCTCTCTTCATCAAAATTAACAGAACAAGAAACCAATTTATTAACTAGAAGAATTAGAAGCACCTTGCTTCTTTTTACCCTTTTTCCAACTATCACAAACTGATTGCTTTGTCATTTTAAGTCTAGAAAATTTTCTCATCTCTAAATTAGGTTTAGATTTAATAAATTTTCCAATAATAGAAGAAGATGATTTAAACTTAGTAGAATATGTATCAACCACAGAAACGATAATTTTAAACCAAAAATAATTACAAAGAAATAATGGATAGTTTCTCAAATTAATTGATTTGTTCACTGGAACGTGTAGAAGACGAAGATAAGAAAACAAGAAAAAGAGAGCGCAAAAAAAAAAAAACAAAGAATAAAAACTAAAAATGCACGCAAAAGAAGAAAATGGGCAAAAACGAAAATAGAACGAGAAAAGGACGCGTGAAAACAAAAAGGATACATGCGTAATTTACCAAAGAGGTGTTTTTTTTTTTTTTGTTAAACAATTCAAAAAAGAAATCCAACCTCTAATTTACTCTTATATTAACTACAAAAATAAGCAATTAACTGTTGAAAATTTTCAGTATGGCTGAACCAATTGCTTCAAGAATATAGAGAAGTTTCGCCTTTTGCTGCAATCCTGTGCATGTAGTCTAATAGTGTTATCATTCCTTAGCATCACTATAATTAGGAATAAGTTTAGCATGAGCATCAAAATATATGTGTGTGTATATATATATATATGTTACTTTTAAAAGAAGTCTATATTAAATAGGCACGCAAATAAGGTTTTTATATATTTTAATTTATTTTTAGAGAAATATTATGAATTTTTAAATTTTAAAATATAAGCCAAAATAAAAGAATGATAAAAAAAATATTTGGGAGCTAAGTATTTAATTACATATTATTAATTGGGATAAAAATATTTTTAGTATTTGAACTTTTTAAAATTTGACAATTTAGTATTTTAACTTTATTTTGGTAACAAATAAATGTGGTAACCTTAAAAAAATTAAATAAATAAAGTGTATATAGCAGGTCAACAATACACTATTATTATTATTATGAATAAATAAAATTATTTTTATTTTTATTTATTTATAATTTGACTCTTAATTATTTTTAGTTAAAATTTTAAATTAAAAATATTTAAAGAACAAATTTAGCTATCACTATTTACAAAATTATTAATTAATAAAAATGTAAAATTTAAAATTTTCTATTGTTTTTTTAAACTTTCTTACTATTTAGTTTACAATTTTCAATGAATTTAATGAAATTAAAATTTTAGTATTATAAAATTAGCGATTTAAATATATGGGGATATTACATAAAAAATCACAACTTTTGGGGGTATTTTTAAATAAAACCCTATCCAATTTTATTTTTTAAATAAAACCATGACCTTTAAAATGTTCTAAAAAACCCTCATTGGATGATTGTACTGATAATGCTGAATTTTTTATTGAAATTTCAAATACCTAGTATGTTAAGTTGAAATTTCATATACCCAGTATACTAAGTTTTTATTTGTAATAACTAAGTTGCAATTTTATCTGTCTAAATAATATGCTAATCCAAAATGAAACTCTTAATTGGAGGGGAAAAAATATCAATTTGGGGGCAAATACATCGGTTTCATCTATTGTTACCATTACAGTCACCTAAGTGGGTCTTATGAATTAGAAAAAAACTATTTCATCTCCTGATACCAATATAGTCATCCAATGAGGGTTTTTTTATAACGTTTTAAATGTTGTGGTTTTATTTTTAAAAAAAAAAATTGATAAAGTTTTATTTGAAAGTATACCCAAAGGTTGAGATTTTTTATGTAATTTTTCCTAAATATAAAAAAAAACTCTTCAAGTCCTCTAAAAAAAGTTATTTCTATTAGCGGTTGCTATCCAAAATTCAAATTCAAACTGTCAAATTTAAGATTCAATCGTTGCTCCAAGACCTGATAAGTCTCCATTGAAGCTCTATCTCCATCTTAAGAACCACCGTGTAATCCTCTTTAGTAAAGAGATTCGGCAGGCTGCTGTTCAAGGAAATGAGATTGTGCATATAGTTAAATTCTCAGCATGGAGACAAATATCTAGTTGGCTGGATGAGCCCAGCTTTGGCAAGAAGTTGAACAGGTCAAACAAATCACCGCTTGAAGCAAAGTTTCAAGCTAAGTAAGACTCTTTTGGTTAGAAATGTGAATCGAATTCCGATTGTACTGATTTTTTTTTTTGTTAGAAATATGGATCGAATTTCAATTTTATTGATTATTTTGATAAATATATTTTTTGTAAATTTATCATGATTTTAACTAGGAAAAAAGGTATTACTATTTTCTAGTATAAAAAGTAAATTTAGATCATTATCATTGATAATTCGATAATTTTGACTATATAACTTGTTGCGATTGTGATTACAACATTTAATTATTAAAAAAATAATTTAAACATAAATTTCAAAAAATTTAGACATTAAAAATATCTTTATCGCATCAATAATTATACTTATGAATTTTCTATAATAAATGAAATAATTAAATTTATTAATTTATTAATATGAAGACATTAGACGTTTAGAAAAAGATGAATAAAAAATATGCCCATGCCCGAATCGATTTAAACTTTGGAAAAATGATCGATTCTATCCTCAATTTTAAGCCAATTATTAGTTACATCCTACTTTGAAAGTTTTTTCAATTTGCAGCTCCAATTTTATAAATTGTGTCTAATTATATTTTTAAAAATTACTTTTAGAATTCTATAAAATAAATTTGACACTTATTCAATTTTTCTTGTTTTTTAAGAAACTAAAATTTGAAAAATATTTTTATGTTTTAATTTTAATATTTTTGAAATAAATTTAAAAATTAGTTTTCAAAATTTTACGTAATATTTTAATTTTTTATGTATCAATGAAAAATAATAAGAAAAAAGTGATAACTTGTGATCAGTTTATCATATAGACTAATGTCAATAAAAATAAAAATCAATAAAGTAACCACTTTAATGATTACTATAAATAATTATAAAATTCTAAATTTTTAATTTTTTTATATATATTTTTTAGAAAAATTAAATAATTTTTTATATTTTTGTCTAACATTTTTAGTATTTCAAAATTCTCTTTGCTTTTATCTAATATTTTTTTTCTTTGACTTCTATTAGGAAAATTCTAAACAATGTGGTTGAGAGTTGAGAAGTAAATTTTAAAATAGTTAAAATTTAAGAATTTTTAGTGAAAAATTAAAAATTTATGAAAAATATTAAGAAATTAATTTTTAAATTTATGCCAAGAGTGACAAAATTAGAATATAAAAATATTTTCTAAAATTTTATTTTTTTGCTTATAGGAAAACGAGGATAAAAAGTTAATTAAGTGTCAATTTTATTTTATAGGGATCCAAAAATAATTTTAAAAAATACAATTAAATTCTTCAAATAAAATTGGATAAAATTGATACAATTTATAAAATTAAAGAAACAAATTAAAATAACTTTTAAAATAAGATTTAATTAATAATTGACTCAAAGTTCATAAAAGAATTAATGGTTCCTTTAAACTTTTTATGGTCTTTTTTGCACTTTTATTTTTTTTATTGAGTTGCACTTTTTATGGTTGGAATTTGGAAGGCTTAAAAATAGCCTCCAAACGTTGAAAATGCAATGTGTTTAAAGATGATAAGCTCTTTTTATATTTAAAATTAAGATATTAATGAAATAACAGAATGCAGTTAGGTTATGATGGCTTGTTTGTTGTAGATTGTGTGGACCATAGTGGAGGTTTAGCCTTGCTATGGAAGGAGAAGGATTGGGTTAGGCTTTTGGGCTATTCAAGAAATTTTATTGATGTGGCCCTTAATATTAAAGAGTTTGGGAGGTGGAGGTTTACTGGGTTTTATGGATACCCAAAAAGATCTAAACGTCGTGATTCATGGAACCTGCTATGAAAGTTGTCTTTTAGTTCTTCTGAGTCGTGGTGTTGCTTAGGAGACTTCAATGACATCATGGCAAGCTATGAGAAAAGGGGCCGAAATAGTCATCCAAATTGGTTGATTAAAGGCTTCTGAATCGGTTGTTTTTTACTGTGGTTTAAGGGATTTTGGTCTAGTTGGGCACTAATTCACGTAGGAAAAGTCAAGAGGTTCCCCGAATTGGGTGGAGGAGAAGTTGGATAAGGCATTGGTTTCGCAGAATTGGGAGTCTTAATTTAAGAATGCTCGAGTGTTGTGTTTGGAAGCTTCTTGTTCAGATCATCTTCCATTGTTTCTTAATCTGAGGGGCATAAGATACAAGAGACCTCCGCGTAAATTCCATTTTGAGAATTTATAGTTGCATGATGATAACTATAGTTATGTGGTGAAGAATAATTGGAATGTTTCTAGTGGTGTTGTAATTCAGGATCGTATTACAGCTTGTGGGATTGATTTACTGGATTGGGGTGGTGGCTTATTTGTGATTTCAAGAAGAGAATTTCTAGGTGTAAGAATAGGTTGTAAGCTCTTCGTGGTAAAAGGGATGGTCAGAATGTTGCTGAGTTCCCTCGTCTTCAGCAGCAGTACTCTGAAATTCTAAATTAGCAGGAGGTGTTCTGGTGCCAGAAATCAAAGCAGTTTTGGCTATGGGATGGGGATTAAATTCCCGATATTATTTCAGTAACTAGTCGGCAGAAGAAGAATCGAATTAAGAAATTAAAGGATGAGAATGACGTGTGGGTGGAGACGGGTAATGGTCTTAAAGAGGTGATGATCTCGTATTTCATGGATTTATTTACTTCACATCCGGATCAGAATGTAGAGTGGGTGGAGTGTGTTAAGCCAGTGGTGGATAATAATCAAAATGCTATGCTTCTTGCTTCGGTGTTAAAGACAGAATTTAAAGAAGTTCTTTTTAGTATGCATAGAGGTAAATCTCCAAGGAATGATGGCATGAATCCAACCTTTTTCCATAGGTATTGGAACATTTTTGGGAAAGATATAGTTGATTTCTGCTCTAATGTTCTAGTTTCTTATTCCTTGCTCGCAGGTATAAACAATACTTCGATTATGTTGATACCGAAGAAGTTGGTGCAGAAAATGGACTTAAGACCCATATCTCTGTGTAATGTGATTTATAAGATTTTTTGAAAGTCCTGGCCAATCGTTTGAAGATTATTTTGCCTAAGATTGTGGTCGAGAATCAAAGTGCCTTTGTTTCAGGGCGTGCAATTACAGACAATATTATGATCTCATTCGAGATCATGCATTTTTTAAAGCGCAAAACTCAAGGTAAAGAGGGAGTTGTTGCGCTTGAGCTTGATATGAGCAAAGCGTATGATCATGTTGAATGGTCCTTTTTGGATCGGTTGATGAGACATTTGGGTTTCGATGATCGTTGGATTCAATTGGTAATATTGTGTGTCTCTTCGGTTAACTACACTATCTCTCATGATGGTCAGAGTTTGGGGCCTGTTGTTCCCAAGCGTGGTTTGAGGCAAAGAGACCCATTGTCTCCATACCTTTTTATTCTATGTGCTGAAGCTATGAGTGCCTTGTTGTGTGAGAAGGAGAGAATGGGGCTGCTGCATGGATGTAAAATCGCTAGGGGAGCTCTTGTCATATCTCATCTATTCTTCGCAGATGACTGCTTTTTATTTTTTAAGGCTAATCAGTTAGAGGTTGAGTCTATTAATGATGTGTTGGCATTCTATGGGTTGGGTAGTGGGCAGCAAGTGAACTATGAGAAATCCTTAGTCTCTTTTAGCCGTAATATAAAAAGTGAGCAGAGGGATCAAGTCTGCTCAAATTTTCGTGTTAAAGAGGTGAAGGATCATGGTGATTACTTGGGATTACCGTCAATCATTGGAAGAAGTAAGAGGGATGTGTTTGCTTATATTCGGGATAAGGTGTGGCAAAGATTACAAGGCTGGAATAGGAAGAAGTTATCTAGAAATGGTAAGGAGATTCTCTAGAGAAAAGTCGCTCAAACTTTACCAAATTTTGCCATGAACCTTTTTTTGCTTCCTTTAGAGCTTTGTAAGGAGATTGAGCGTATGTTAAATTCATTTTGGTTGGGAAGTAAAGGGAACTGCAACAAAAGAATTAAATGGTCTAGGTGGGATGCTCTATGTTTGCCTAAAAAGTTTAGTGGATTAGGCTTTAAAAATCTCCATAATTTTAATGTTGCAATGTTATGTAAGCAGTGTTGGAAGTTCATTAGTGATGAGAATTCTCTTATTTTGAAAGTATTTAAAGCTTGGTATTTCCTTTCGTCTTCTTTTCTCCAAGCCAAAATAGGAGCAAATTCGAGTTTTATTTGGAGAAGTCTCATGGTTGCCCAGTCCTTAATGAATAATGGGTGTAGCATGTGTATCGAAAATGGAGATACAGTGAATGCTGCTGGTGTTCCTTGGCTGCCGGATGCTAGCAATGGTTTTATTACTTTGGTGTTGCATGAAGATCCGTTGAATACTACTGTGAATTATTTATTTGTGTCGGATGGGAAAGAATAGGATAAAGATGTTATTGTTGGTTTATTTAATGAGCGAGATCGTAATCTCATCCTTAAAATTCCTTCAAGTCATCAAAACATTAAGGATTCATGGTTTTGGCTAGCGGATTCTAAAGGAAGGTACTCGATCAAAAGTGCATACAATATGTTGCAAGATCTTGGTGATGTTTCTAGGTTGTGTTGTCGGGGTCTTTGGAAGCATTTGTGGAACTTAAAAATTCTAGCAAGAGCCAAAGATGTGGTTTGGAGGGCTGTGAAAGGTTGCCTGCCTACAGTGGATGCTCTTCGTGTGTGTAGGGTTGAAGCGGAAGCAACTTGCTTGGTGTGCTTAAATGGGTGTGAGTCAGTTTTACATTCCCTGGTGCAGTGTAGTTTTGCAAAGAGATGTTGGGATCGTGCTATTCCTGGTATACCGATTTCTTTTAATTGCTTTCGTGATTGGCTTAACTTTGTATTTGATCATTACAGTCTTGATGAAGTTTGCCATGCAATGATGGTATGTTGGAGCCTTTGGAGGCATCGAAATTCAATGGTTTGGAGAGGTGTAACAAGTTCGGTTCAGTCTGTGGTTTTTCTTACGTCCAAGTTCCTTTTGAACTGGAAAGAAGTCCAAAAAGTTGTGTCTATGGTGTCTGCAGCGGGTGTGCAGGTGGTTAAGGCTGCGGAGAAATGGTCTAAGCCAAATGAGGGGTGGATTAAAGTTAACGTTGATGCGGCAAATTTTGTGGATAGCAGTAGTACTGGTTTCGGGGTAGTTGTCAGCAATAGTAATAGGGTTTTGATGGCCGCAAAGAGTGGGTGTTTTAGAGGTTTCATGAAAGCTAGAGAAGCCGAAGCTTTTGGAATTAGAGAGGCTTTGAGCTGGATAAAAAATCAACAATGGTCGAATGTAATTCTTGAGATAGACTCCTTGTTAGTGTTCGAAGCTCTGCAAAAGACTTCTCAATTGGCAGGCGGGCTTGACATTTTAGTTCATGATTGTTTGTGGTTAGTATTTCCTAGCTAAAATACTCCTTGGTTCGTTGATCTACGAATTTGGCAGCTCATACTGTTGCTAAAGAGTCAAATTCTATGTAGATTCTAGGGTGTGGATGGATAATCCCCCTTCTTTTCTTGTTAATGCCTTAATGGCAGATGTTGATTAATAAAATTCTATCATTTAAAAAAAAAACTACACAAACCAATGTTGCTTCTTTTTCTTTCCAATTATTATTATTATTATTTTCATATCAAAAAACAAAAGGAACAAGGGCTTTGATATTCTTGGAAAAATCATCAAACTTGGATTGGTACCATCTTCTGGTGGCATAACTTCTTCCCATCAAGTACAAAGTAGTTCCAGTGGTGAAGCATAATGCGTAAACTGTTTGAGAAATGAAGGAGACGCCCCAAAATCCTAATATTTCAAACAAATAGTGAGGGCATACAACAAGATCAAATAAACCACCTTTGGGAACCTTATACTCTTTACCATTATCCTTGCTTCTCAACTTAGAGAGGAGGTAATGGTGATAGAAGTTGCCGCATATTCCTATTAAAAACATCACAATCCCAGGATAGCTCAGATTAATTTGTGGCTCTGGATACCCTTGAGCTAGGTACTGAGAATATATCATTGTCGCAGTTGATATCGAATAGCTAAGACTGATGGTAATTGCAGTACTGAGATCTGTCCCTCCACTGAATTTATGGATGAAAAGCACCTGATATAACATCATAACAAAAATTGGTTTTTCATTTCACTAATTAATCGAACAGTTATGCTATGTTTGAAGTATGAAAAATAAAACAAGCAAAAGAGGTAAAGACCTGAGAACGAGATAAGAGAGGGAGATGATACCTCAATCAATCGTTTGAAGAAATGAATGGTTAGAGCAGACTTGATGAGCAATAACTTAAGACCTTCTTCAGATGGAAAAAGGGCAAAGGAGGCAGAGCCCACAACAAACGCAGGTGCGTAACATAATAGCATTCCATTTTTACCTGATATTTCGATCTGTTTGGCGTTGGAGTTGTTGCTCCTAAATTTAGAATATTTCAAGTTCTTTCCTCTTATCTCTGACAAGCCAGCATTTGCCAGAGAAACGAAACTCACTATGGACATAGCTGAGATGAACAAATTGGAAGGAGGTGGATACATTATGAACTTCACCAAATTATTCATGGATTCCATTGTATTTCTCTGTGTTGCTCGAGGTGGGAGAAGATTGGTTTTTTTTTTTTTTTTTGCTACTAATACCACATATTCGTAGCAGATACGACTGGAATTTGTTTTCGACACGTTAGCTTTAGCCCTGGATTTTCTTAGTGCCACGCTATGGCCTCGGATTTTCTTGGTTCCAGAATTGTGACCTTCTCGGTGAGGGGATAAACGAACCGAACCGTTTACAGACTCTCAGTTCGATAAAAATTTGTTCGGATTCATATATTAAAATTTATATATTAAAATTTATATAATAAATAAATTGAATTCAAATTATATAAAATTTAACTTGTAAGATTTATAAATAAATTTGAATAGAAGTTCACAATCTAATTTATAATGTTTATGTATTAATAATTTAATTTTAAATATATAATATATAAATTTTTATTTATAAAAAATATAAAAAAATATTTTAAAATATATTATTACAACAAAATTAGTATTTTATGGTAATTTATTTAGAAAATAATCTATATACTAAATATTAAGTTTTAAACTTATTAAATTTAAAATTTGATAAATATCCATATGCATAACTTAATATTCGGACCTTTTGCAAATTTACGACAAAATATTGGAACATTTTACATTTTATGGTGTTTTGTGAAAAATTCATCAAATTGTGGTGTTTTTTCATGAGTTGGCCAAATCTGATGACCTCTACCATTTAAATTGGACGCACAGTGAATTTTTTTTTTTTTACACTCCGCGGCTTGAAGTGGGGGGAATATATATTATTATTGGTATTGGCTCCCTCAACATTTTTTTTTCTCAAATTTCCTCGAATTCACCATTAAATCAATGACACCTCATTAAAAGTCAATTTAATAATTTATATTTATTTTAAAAAGTATATATATATATTATAATTTTAAAAAATATATTTACATGACTATTTTTATCACAAAACTATCAATAGCATAATATATTTATATTTTTAAAATAAATCAAAATAAAAAATAAATATTTTTAGTAAAAATATATTAATAATATCCATTTATTTTTACAATAATTTATTGAACTAATTAGAAAAATTAAATATTTTTTAAAACTATAAGAGCATAATATATTCATTTAATTAAAAAAATATTTTTTTAGTTAAAAATAAATAAATATTTTTATTTTCATTTTTTATTTCCAGTTATGTATAGATATTGTTTTTTATGAGGTGTCATTAATTTAATAGTGGACTTGAGAAAACTTGAAGAAAAATAAATTTGAGGGGAGCCACTCCCAATTTTTGTATATTAATTGAACTTTGGAAAGCCATTTTTTTAATTATGTTAAAAAAAAGAGAATATTAAAATATAAAATTTACAAATTTCGCCACTTGACCAAATGCTTATCAGTCACTGAAATGCCACAATTAAAAATAATAATGTGAAATTGATTTATAAATAAAAAATTTTATTCTCTCTTTTCTCATCACTCTTTCATTATTATTATTATTATTATTATACATGACTATTTTTTTAAAAAAAAAAACTATAATTATAGATAAGTAGTAATCTCTTGTTCATCTTCCTCCTCCAGTGCTTTTCACGTCAGTAAACAAAAGGAACAAGAGCTTTGACATTCTTGGGAAAATCATCGAACTTGGAAAGGTACCATCTCCTAGTAGCATAACTTCTTCCCATCAAGTATAACGTAGTTCCAACGGTGAAGCATAATGCATAAACTGTTTGAGAAATGAAGGTGACCCCCCAAAAGCCTAATATCTCGAACCAATAATGAGGGCATATAACCAGATCAAATAAGCCACCTTTAGGAATCTTATATTCCTTATCATTACTCTCACTTCTCAACTTTGAAAGGAGGTAATGGTGGTAGAAGTTGCCGCTTATTCCGATTGCAAATAGCACAATCCCAGGATAGCTCAGATCAATTTGTGGCTCTGGATACCCTTTTGTTAGGTGTTGAGAATATATCATTGTTGCAGTTGACATGCAATAACTCAGACTGATGATAATTGCATCACCCAGTTCCATCCCTCCACTGTACTTGTGGATGAAAAGCACCTGCAAAACATTATAAGCAAATTACTATTTTGATTTCAATAGTAAGTATCAAAATGGTTACTTCCTTATTCTTTGTTTCCATATGTTACTGAGGTGTAGTCTATAGCTACTTTATTTTTTACAAAATTGAATGATTCAATAAACTTTTTATCCAATGTGATAAAAGCAACTTGAAAATGAAGTAAATAAACACTAAAGTCATCCTAGAATTTTCCCATTAGGTAAACAAAATTTTGGTTTGTCAATCTTATATTTTTTTACATTTTGGTCACTACATTTTAAGAAATATATAATTTTGACAATTTATAATTTAATTATTTTTATCAGTATTTTCAAAGATCTAATGATTTTTTTATAATTGCACAAAAATTTAAAATAATAATTCATTTTAAAATTATTATTTAACTACACTTTAATTAAATAAAATATGAAATTAAAACTATTTAGCTTAAAATAATTTTAAATTACAAATTAAAAATAAAACTACTTAATTTAATTTATATGAAAATAATAATTTAATTTAAAGTAACAAAAATCAACAGATGATTATTTTAATTTATTATAAACTAAAATTTAAATAAAAATTAAATATTAAAATTTTTATAGTCTTATAATAAGTTCTTATTTCTTAAAATTTTTTTAGCTTTTCTGTAATAGTTTGAAAAATATTAGGTTTTTTTACAAGTAATTAAAAAGTAACTGTTGATGCCTGTCTTCCTACCTCCGTTGATACGCATACGAAATGATAGGGATGCTAACTTGATATTTGTGGTCCAACTTACCACCGTCAATTGG
>CATIWM010298414.1:0-14496 GCA_949671775.1 Mallotus repandus
AAAGTGTTTCCCACACCCCAATAATTTCCTCACTATTTTGTCACTCACCCTTTGAGAAAAAAAAATCCCAAACCCTTAAAACTCTCTCACTCTCATCAAAGTAAAAATACTTTGGACTCACTTAATTTTTCCTCACAAGCTTTTCTCTCATTTTCCTTTATTTTGCTTGTGGCTTGTGTCTTTCTCCTTATTCTCCCGGCCTTTATATAGGCCACAAAACCTACAAAAACAAAGAAACTTTTGACAAAGAAAAAGTTTCCTTTTTTTCTTTTATGGCTGCACCGAAATCGGTGCAGCCATTTTTGACTTTTTTTTTTTTATAATTTCAAATGTGTGCTCCACTCTACTAGGAGGACCCATCACTAACATCATATTTTTTTTAATATATTACTGCAACAAGTTTTTTTTGGAACAAATATTACTACAACAAGTTATATTGTACTAATGTTAAACAGAGAGCAAGATTAGTTAGTGTGATCCAAAGTGGACCTCCTTTAGTAACCGAGTAGAAATGTTCCATTTGTTGACAATTATTTACTAAAATAATAAATAAACCAAATGGCAATTATATCAAAATTATCATTAATATCAAATTCGCAAGGTAAACAAGAATTCTTGATAAGTAGCAGTTTGTTTATACGTTAATAAATTAAAACTAACTCAAGAAACAGTTCAAAAAAGCATAACATCTTAGTTTCTACAAGAGACAAAAAGTTTAAGAAAAAAAAGAGAGAGCGACAATGAAGAAGTAGTTGTGAGAATAAAAAAAATTATGTATGAAGGTAGAATTTTATTCAAAAATATGAATGATTACAAAATAAAAAGAATAGAGACAAAATAATGTTGAAGTCTACCATAATTATAGTGTCTCCTATTAGGGTAAAATATTTAAAAAGGATAGTTTAAAAATTGTAATTCATGAAAAAAATAAAATATTTTAATTAAAGGATAAATATATAATTTGGAATGTTAAAAAAAAAAAAGGAGTGGAGTGCAAAAATCTCCACCCTTCCAAACACTTCAATTTTAATTTTTAAAATAAAAAATCGTGATTTTTTCATTGAAGCATATTTAAAAGTTAAATATAAATATAACAATTAAATTACTTTTATTTAACTCTTTATATCAGGGATTTTGTGTTTAATATGTGAATTTCGATATCACTTCTTGCTAATCAAGGTATATCTTTTTTTCTGTCACTTGATTTAATAGTAGAATTTGCAATGCAAAACTGAAAGCAACTTATAAGGAAATTAAAACTTGTTTTATATTAATTCTACTTTGGTTGCTAAATTTTGTTTTATTATCTCATTACTATATATCCCAAATTTAATTCCAATTTTTTTTCCTACTCTACCTTAATGTTAGGCTTTTACACTTATGCATGGAAGGCCCCTTCCTAGTAGTATTAGTATTTTTTAATGTATCCTTCCATGGGATTTTGATAATAAGGGATCATGGGCTTAAACCTCAACATTGGGGTATATGTGTATTTGAGAAAATTGAATTATAATAAATTGTAAATTGTAATTCCTCTTGCTTGCCAGGCTTAGCCAAGAAGGTTAATTACATTATTTTGTTAAGGCTGATTTGAAATCATCAGCTTAAGCAAGATTTCTGACGTTCTTCTTACTCATTTTCATTCTCCTTTTTACTCTTTATTTTATTTCAACTTTTCTTTCGTTGCATGGAGAAACACACTCACTCATTAATCTAATAGTTGAGTGCCATATGTACTATTGTATTATTACAAATTACATATAATACCATATAAAAAGATTTATTTGTTGTTATGCTGAGCAATCCACCGACTTTCCATTTTTTTTTACAATTCAAAATTTAAAAATGAATTCATCATATCAAGAAACAAGTAAAATTTTCATTAAAACAAAAAATGAATATAATATGTGTTTATAAGTTGTTATATTAATTACACAAGAAATCAATCTTCAAATTCTAATTTGAGCTTGTTATTTTATTATTCAAATTTATGAATAATTTATTTATCTTCTTTTGCTTATTTACTTTTTCTTAGCATTCCTACTATGTATAACTGTGTATAATAATTAGCCATAACTTATATCTATATATATATATTTCTTTAAAGAAGGTAACCCTCAGGTCCTCCGATTTTAACTATAAATAAACTTCCTTTCCTTGTCATTTCTTACACTCTCTTATTTTTCCTCTTACTCAACCATTTTCAAATACAGTACGATGGTTCGCTCATTATGGCTTTTCCTTCAAAACGATCCTGAAAGCTCTATTCCATTTCCATGGGAACGGTGCTTTGATGTTAGGGTTTGTTCTTTTTTTATATATATATTATTTTTCTTTAGTGTGGATATATATATATATTCACCTTAATTATTTAATGTGTTTTTATAATTATTATTATTTTTTCTTTGTTGCAGACTGAGGTGTTGTTCTACAAGAACACAATGAATGGAACAATGGTGATTGATTTAAGGAGTAGAGTTAATCTGGGTGGAGGTTTGTTTCACCTGAGCGACATATGGTATGATCTCACCGGGCGGTGCTGCTATTATAATCATCCCATAGGCTATATGAATGGTGACTATGATCAAGACCTTCCTTTCATCATTGCTGCTTCTTGTTGTGGCCCTTCTTTTTACTTGATTGTACCTGAGATGGCTAATTCTTGCCCTATCTGCGACTGTCAAGTCCTCTATATTGGCTAGTCAATTTATCCACATATATATATGTATATATATATATATCCATCTATTCATCACAACAATTAATGTCAGTCTTGTCTCATTTAAATTTTGTTCTTATTTTTTATTAATAAAAAGATTAAATAATTTTCATAAATAAAAATTAATTTTATAAATTAACAATAATAAAATTTGAATTGTACACCATACAGTATTTTTAAAAAGAAATAACAGCTAAATCACTGCTTAGTGATATATTTTTTTCATATTATCATTGTTAGAGAGTATCAATTAATATAATAATTTACAATATACCTTCTCATTTTGAATGTTATAAGAATAAAAATATTGACCAATAAGATAGTACATAACTAAATTTTTAACATAGAAATTCATCATGTAAAAATTTATTGATTTGAAATGAAATGTTATATATGAAGAAAATATATATATTCTGAAAAAGTTTATGGAATTTTAATTTTTCTTTAATATTTAATTTCAAACACTTGGATTTAGGATTTTAAGTAAACATCAAGAGAAAATTGGTTGGCCCATGCATGAAGAAGATGAATATGGTAGACATGTTTGCCTTGAATATAATTTTGTCTCACTAGCTATACATTAAGGCAACTATATTGGTCCCTTTGGCTAAATGATATGTACAAATGACCATGCCATATGTGCTTTATATATATATAGATAAAGCACATACAAATAAATACATATTTATTATCATGTTCAGAAATAATATCACCAATCGCATATAGATAGCTACAGGTTCATTATCAATGTTCAAAAATAGCATGGGTAATGAAGCAATACCTCAACCCTAGCTTGTGTGGCTTTGCCATTGTTTGTTACAAGAAGAGACTCATCATATAGATACATTAATGAGTGTTGTGATCGTTCAGTTTTTTAGCACAATAAAACTGATAAGAACTACACAAAAATAAGACATTTCACATATATATGTATTAATTTCAAGAAAAAACACTGTGAATGACAAAGAACAAAAATAAAAGAGAACTGCTGTTATGATTATCCAATAAACTAAATTATATGTTTTTAATGTGAACCACCGGTATTCAGAATCCATTAGACTCTAACTAGGTGATCTCAACGGTTGTGATTGTTCTTTTTTTTTTTTTTAGCACAATAAAACTGATAAGAACTACACAACAACAGTATAAGACATTTCACATATATATGTATTAATTTCAAGAAAAAACACTATGAATGACAAAGAAAAAAATAAAAGAGAACTGCTGTTATGATTATCCAATAAACTAAATTATATGTTTTTAATGTGAACCACCGGTATTCAGAATCTATTGGATTTTAACTAATACCAGCTGATTTTAATGGTTAATGTGCAGTTATAAACTCACAATGTTGAGTTTAAGATACATTAACACACTGGCTTAATTAGTAATAATTAAATTAGGCATAAAGATTGTTAATTTTGAAGTATTTTATTGCAAGACTACAATAATATAGTTGAATTGAATTTACTTCTTGTTGCAAGGCAGTGTTGTTAAAACTAAAAGATTAATAGCTCTTCAATTTTTTTCACCACGAATAATATAAAATAGGCAGTTGATTCATGATTTTATTTCTGGGTCAAAGGCTTTGGCTAATTCACTAAAATAGATGTATTTTGCTATGTATTTTCTCTATTTTAAAATATATGTTGTGTAAAATTTGTGTATCTTAATTAAAAAAATTATTAAATAGTTTTAAGTATGAAAAAATTAAATATTTTATCTGCTTTAAAATTACATTTACTTTAATTTTCATATAAATTAATAAAAAAGTATAGTTAATATATTTGAAACACATTTTGTTCTTTTGTATTCCTTCATTAATATTAAACAACTCATTATATTTTACTAAAATTAGTTGAAAAAAAAATATATTAAACAATGACTTATTAATTAGTTAATTAAAAATAACTATTTTTCTATAACAAAAAATGCCTATAATTTGGCACAAATGCAAAAAAGAAAAGATTATAATTTTGAGATGTAGAAAATGACTAAATTATCTTTTCATTTAAATACTTAATGTATCACTAATTGGACCAATAGTTCCGATTAAGTTATTATTAGAGTTTATTATTGTTACGGATTAACTATGTTTCATATCAATGGTTTGGTTAAAATTTTGAGTGTTGAATCCATTAGCGTTGGATCAGATGGCTAGAATCTGTTGATGCTTAAGTTAAGATCTCTTTGTCACCCTTCGAAGTCCAACCTGAATCGAACCTGGATTAGTCGGGTCTCACGGGATACCGAATACCAGATATATCTGATAAAAGAAAAAATTTCAATGTTCAATTTATCAAATCTTAGTTCCTATTACCTTTTTGTTTCTTATTTCTTGATCCACCTCTTTTGGTGGGAAAAAATTTATAAAAAATAAAGATATGAATAAAAAAAGAATGAAAAAATTTCTATAGATATTATTAAAAATTTTAATTTTTTTTTTTTGAAATATATGCTATATGAGATTTTAGAATATAGAATGATTATATCTAATAAAAAATTATATACGAGAATAGAAATTAATGTAAAAAATAAAAATTGATACATAAATAGATGTTAGGATAAAGATACTTGTGTAAATTTATGTTAAAATCTATAAAAGGAATTGCTTGTAATGGTTAAATAATTTTTTTAAAACACATTTAAATCTTTAAAAAAAATTCATATAACTGACATAACTTGTTAAGTTTAATGGTTAAATTAAAATTATTTTGTAATTAGAATAATTAAAAATTTGATTAAAAGTCAGATTGCCATATTACGCGACATTACGCTAGTAATGTTGAGCTTAATTGACATATTACATTTATTAATTCAAATTTAGTTATCTAAGTTTTTCCTTTTTAATTATTACCCAATTAGTTTTGAAATTAGTCCCAAACTATTTATTTTTACAATGATAGTCAATATGATTATTTAATAAAAAAAATAAATATTTAATATATGTATTTTTACTAAAGTCAATTAATTTTGATAAACTATTGTATTTTATTAACATAGGGACATATATATGTAAAAAATACTATATTTCAAATATATTAATTATTCTTTTAATATATGTGAAAATGAAAATAGGCTTATAATCTTGAAATGGAGAGAGGATTTTTTTTTTTAAAAAAAAAATCTTAGTTGCAATCCAGAAAAAAATAAAAAAAAGAGGGGAAAAAATAAAAAAAGTTGCAATCCATACTCATGTTCCTGGTATGAAATTCTTATATTCTTAAAAAAAAAAATTCAATTGTAAAAGTTGTTAATGACAATTCTAAAGGTTGATTTAACAATCTCAGCTGCAATAAGATCCTCATGCTCTCCTTTTATTTATTTTATTTTTTCGTTTTCTAAAAAATATTTATTTTTCTCGCATTTTTCGGTTGAAAATAGAAACATGATTTTTTTCATTTATTAATTTTGTCAGTTATTTAAAAGTTGACTCTCATATATGATATTGTATTATTAATTTTTTATTATATATAGTATCAAACGGAACAAGTTCTTTGTTGTTATACGAATTAATCCACTAACTTTTATTTCTCTTCGGAAACTAAAAACTAAAATTAATCTTTTATATAAAAATAGATCTAATTCAAACTCAAGTAATTACAAGATCGAGTTTGCTTCTCTGCTAAACGTCTAAGATATATACGTGTATATATAAAGACTTATTATGATGAAGATTTGAAATTTTATTTGTGATTATTCACTGCTAAAATATATACTATTGTTTTAAGACATTGTTCAAAAATAATTTAGTTTTGATCCCAATATACAGATGCAGTGGAGTCTCTCAAAATATATATGGAAGAAAGAATACCTATAAATAAATATTTTACAAGCATTAACTAAAATATAATAAGAAATCCTTCAAAAAAATATTTTTTAAAATGTTACACAATAATGTTTTTTTTTTGGGTTCAAATTATGAAACATTCAAAACTTGTCTTTTCATATTTGAGCTCCTTTTCTTTCAATATTAGTATTGAGTTGGTTACAAAGCTTTTCAACGTCTTGAAATCTATGTTGCCAATAACATTTATTATAAGTGATAAATACAATTAAGATAAGTGCTTACTTTGAAATTTAACTTAAATAAGAAAAATATTTATTTTCTAATACGAGATTTGATTTTTCTATGAAAAAGAAAATCAATATTGTTACAACAATAATAATAATATATGTGGATTCTCTAATTTAAATTATATATATATATATAGAACTCACTGAACATACATAGATAAGTACATATTTATAATCAGTGTTTAAAAATAGTATCACATATCGCATATATATAGCTTTATATTCATTATCAATGTTCAAAAAATAGCTACATATTCATTATTAATGTTCTTTATTGGAATATATGATAAACAATATTTTAGAATATAGAATATATGTAATAAAAAAATTATAGGAGAGAATAAAAACTAATGTAAAAAAAATAAAAATTGTATGTATGTATATGATGACATAGGTATTGTGTAAATTTATATTAAAATCTATAAAAATTTGTTTGTAATGGTTAAATAATTTTTTTAAATACATTTAAATCTTTAAAATAATACAGGACTGACATAACTCACAAAATTTAATGATTGAATTAAAATTATTTTATAATTAGGATAATTAAAATTTTAATTAAACTTCAGAATAAATATAACCATCTTACTTAATCTTTGATATTATTGTGTAATTGTAATATTATTATTTGCGATGTTACGAGACATTACGCTAGTAATTATAAATGGCAAGCAATTTATAGAGAAAATTGAGCTTAATTGACATATTACATTTATTAATTCAAATTTAGTTCTCTAAAATTTTCCTTTTTAATTACTATTTAATTAGTTTTAAAATAAAACTGCAATAATCAACACTTTCCTCTGTCCCAAACTATTTCTTTTTACAAAGATAGTCAATTTGCTTATTTACTTAAAAAGTTACACATTTAATATATGTATTTTTATTTAAGTCAATTAATTTTAATAAACTATTGTATGTTATTAACATATAGGGACATGCATATGAAAAGAATACTATATTTCGACTATATTAATTATTTTTTTGATATGTATGAAAATGAAAAATGGCTTATAATTTTGAAATGGAGGGAAGATTTTTTTTCCCCCTCAACTTCAATCCAGAAAAAAGAAAAAGAGGCAAAAAAGGTGTTGATCAATACTAGCTAGTCGTATGCTACTAGGCTTTTCATTCCTTTTCACTTGTTAGGGTTTTTTTTTTTTATTATTAATGTTAGGACTTAATTAGGACTACTACAACCATTACAAAGGATTTGCCTGCCATGCATGGTTTTTGATAGTAAGAGATCTTGGGTTTATATACTCTTTCATACTCATGTTCCTGGTATGAAATTCTTATAAATATTTTTTTTAAAAAAAATTCTTTTGTAAACGTTGTGAATGACAATTCTAAAGGCTGATTTGACAATCTCAGCTGCAACAAGATCCTCATACTCTCTTTTTATTTATTTTTTATTTTCTTTTTCTAAAAAATCATTAATTTTTTTATCACTCTTTTCTGTTGAAAACGAAAATAGATTTTTTCATTTATTAATTATGTCAGTATTTTAAAAATTGAGTCCTATATGATATTGTATTATTAATTATTGATTATATATAGTATCATACAGAAAAACTTATTTGTCGTTATACGAATTAATTCACCAACTTTTATTTCTATTTAGAAACTAAAATTAATCTTTTATATAAAAATAGATCTAATATAAACTCAAGAGTCAACGAAGTGATTGTAAGAGTTTGCTTCTCTACTTAATAATTTGAATTTAATCCTTAAGGCTATCATGATGAAGAAAAAATAAATTTAATAAGTTGATAAAATCGACAATGCACTTTTAAAATCATTTGAAGCGAAAATAATTAGATGAAAACATCCTAAAAAATAATAATAAAGTGCTAAATATTAATCAATTGAACATAAGAAATTGAAATTATTGATCATAAATTTCGATTTTTACCTTTATTTTTTATAAACTGGAAAGACCCTTAATATTGAACAAATTCAAAAATTAATAAAAACAAGTGAAGAAAGCAACCCTTAAGCCCTCAGATTTTAGTTATAAATAAGCCTCCCCTCCTCCTCATTTCTTACCAACTCATCTCTTCTCTTCTTCTGCCCTTATCATTTTTGTGATAACACAATGGTGCAAGCTTTGTGGCATTTTCTTCAAAACAATCCTGAAGCTCCTGTTCCTTTTCCATGGGAACGCTGTTTTGATGTTAGGGTTTGCTCTCTCTCTCCCTTACCCCCCCTCCTATGTTACATACATATACATATATCTCTTAATATATATTCATTTCATGAGGTTTTATTTTATTTATGTGTGTGTTTTGTTTTGTAGAACGAGGTGATGTTCTACAAGAACCTAATCAATGGAACAATGGTGATTGATTTAAGGAGCAGAGTGAATCTGGGTGGTGGCTTATTTCACATCAGCAGCATATGGTATGATCTTACTGGTCGCTGGTATGGCTATTTCTACTACGACAACCTGTACGATCAAGACCTTCCATTTCTCATAGCAGCCTCCTGCTGTGGCCCTCTTGTTTACTTGCTCGCTCCTGAGCTCATGAGTTTCTGTCCATTCTGCTTTTGCCATATCTTCTATTTCAGCTAATAATACTTCAGATCATAAAAAGGAGATGATCCATCATCGATCCATCTGAAGCCTGCCTATCTAGCTAGTGCATGTTATATCTTTTTAATTTCGTGTCGCGGGGTGTTCTTGTATTGCTCTAATATCGTTATGTAGTGTCTTGTTGTTGTTAAGAGTCATATCATCATGTAATAATACAAGTCTATTCTGGTCGATCAATAAGCAATATGTTATGCATATTGAGATATATATATATATATATGGTGAGTGTTTGAAATTTACTTAATTTTTTTCTTTTATTGGTCAATTTCTGGTATTGGGATTTCAGGATTTCATGCAAACATCAAAAGAGAATTCGGTCCATGCACATGAAGATGACATCCTTTATTGTGTATATGAATAATAATTTGGTATTTAAACGACATGTTTGCCTTGATATACAATTTTGTTTCACTAGCTATCAAGGCAACCATTGTGGGTCATACTAATGTATTATGCGCATATTTACAATACAGACTAAATATTGCTCTTGATCTCTATTGTAATGAAAAAGGCTTAAAAATAATAAAATAATAATACAAATACCGTGCAAATCATTGTTATTTTGTTATTAATTTATCATTAATCTTGATGAATAAAGAACTTTTGAATAAGTGTATTCACAAATTACTCGTCTTTCATGAAATAATCAAACGCTTTTCTACCGGAATAATTTTTACTATTAATTAATTAATTAATTAATTTTTTAGTAACTAAAATAAAATTATTAATGAATTATAATTCAAATTTATTAATAAATCCTATTCTTTCAAAAATTGAACTCATGCCCAATAGTATGAAAATACAATTCAACAATTACTAATTGTAAATTACATATTCTATTGATTGGCCTTCTCTACCAATTAAAATTTTACCTTTTTTTTTTTTTTTGTAAAACTTGTATTCTCTATATTGATGTTGTCTTTATGGAATTTTGTTCTCCTCCGTGTGAGATTTTTTATTCTCTATATTAAAATATTTTAGTTTTTTTTTTCTTGGTATTCTTATTTTTAAGAAAATTATTTTGTACATTTCGTTATAGTAGTATTTTCTAATTATTTTTATTATTTATTTACATCTACTTTTTTTTATTTGTCTACAAGACTACAAGTATTATAACGCGACTATGTTGTCTTCAACATCTATGATCATGCTTTCCTGTTTATTAGGTTTAAAGTTTATAGTTTTTTTTATTTAAATAGTTTATTATATATAGTTAATTATTTATAAAGTTACAAAATAATTCTATCATTCAAGTATATATATATTTATATATAGGGAGGTCATAGGACTTAAACATCAATAATCTGCACAACATGCAGAATTTTGTAAATAGGGAGATTATATGACCTAAACATTAATAGTCTATACAATAGAGAGGATTCGAACTCAGTATCTCATGATATTTTTAGAGAGTTACCACTTGATTCTTTCACTGGCGGGTGAAAATAATTTTAATAATATGTACAATGCACATACAAATTGAGTTACAGATAAAAACATATTAGTGAGGTATTTCAAATTTAGAAAAAAACATCATTAACAGTTTTAAATATTTACTAATTAACCAATTTTAATCATTTAAAATTTAACGTAGAATTTATTAATTAATATAATTCAAATTTTAATGATTCCATGTCATTTGAACTAATTATAATCCTTCACTACAACAATGATCAATTTAGCAATAAAAATTAGTAACGAATATTCATATCAGACTAGTGATGGACTTTTAGCAATGGAAAAAAAAATTATTAATTAAATATAATTCAAATTCATAAAAAATTCCTAACAATTCAAGAACTGAACTCTTCAAATTCAATGTTAAAACACATTACCATTAGTTAATTATATTTTCAAACAACAAAAATCATTTTTGTCCATAATTATAGTCTTTAAAGTTTACGGTATTTATTAGATTTTATATATGATTTCTATTTAAATTTGCCTACTCAAAGTGTAAGATTATTATTTTTTCAATTAATTTAATGAAAAATATAAAATTATTATTATTATTATTTTACCATTACTATTATAAAAACATATAATTATGGATGATAACTATTTTTAATACCATGCGCAACTTCCACGGGCTAGATTATTTGATCATAGAGATATGATTAGATGAAAACATAGAAATTATATATACAGTCGATGACTATACAAAATAAATTTACAAACCAAACCAATTTAACAGCAAATTATACATATAATAATGTTAGAATAGCCCTGAAATATTTAGGTGACACCAAACAAAATTAAGCAAGCGATGAACTTGTTTAATTTAAATGGAGCAAAAGAGCCCATGAGCTCCACTCCTGGTTAGCTTAAGACCCAAAAGGCTTTTTGAGTTTGGGTATAGAGACCATAGGCACATCTAGTGACACAAGTTAAGGGATAAAATTTAGCCGTTCTCCCATTCAAGTAAATACTAAAATTTTGTCCCCATACATGGCCTAGCGGCCAGGATGCTGAGAGACACTCGGTGGGTCTCTATTTCGAACCGCCTCCCCCAATCCCTTACTAAATAAAATAAAATAAAATAAAATTTTTTTCTCTTGTAAACAATAAACTTTATCTAAATTATAAATTTTACAAAAAAAATCATTAAATAGAAACACTCAAACAACATTGTCTTATTCTAATTATTGATTTTTTATTACTTTCTATTAGAAATTTTAAGAAAATGGCCAAATATACGCTAATTACATTTTTGTCCAATTCAAATGATCAAATTGTTAAGCAAAAGTATCTAAAAAATATGCTAAAAATACACATCTTTATCCAACTTAAAAGAAAGTATCCAATTGGTATATTAGCCCACTAAATTATGAAATTAATGGGGGATTAATTGTTTTAACACACACGATTCCTTGACACATACTAGACCTGACTAGCATGTGGCATAATGACCCAATAAACTCACGTGATATAATTTTTTTTAAATACTAGAGAGAAAATGGAAGGTTCATTTCAATTAAAAATGATTGTGTGGGAAAAATGTATTTTGAATATTCACAACAACTTTGATACCATAATTTTGAACATCGGTAACAACTCTTGTATCAAGAAAAAATTTAAAAATACTCACAACAACTCTGATACCAAAATAATTTTGAATATTGACGACAACTCTGATGCTATATTTGATATCATGTTAAAATTTTTTAAAAAATTAAATAGAAATACACGAATTAAATATTTTTCCAATTTAAAAGTTTAAACTCTTAAATGAAAGTATGAAAGTGGTATATAACTTCACTTAATTTAAGTTATGAAAACAGTGTGAGATTAATTCCTTAATTTTTTTTCTTTACAATTTTTTTGATAACTAAAAACAATAAAACTCATTTCTTCCTTATAGTGGGTAAAAGGCAACTAGACTTGTGAGCAGTAGAATTTCATTAATGTTCCCCCTTATTGGAAACTATTATAAAAAAATTATTGTAAAAAATTTAATCATTCAAGTCATGAGATTGCTGGGCAAATTTTGATATTTTATCCCTTCTAAAATTATAAGTTCATTTTTAATCCCAAATTATATATCCATTTTTTTGGAAAAGAATTCATGTCATAATTCAGTAATGAGTTATTATTCAATATGCAATTTTTATTTGATTTATCTAATTTTAATAAAATAATATGAATTATCCAACTATTAATTGAAGAATATATTAGAAAAAATTATAATTCAACTATATTAATTATATTTTTTAATATGTGTGAAAAAAGATAATATTTTATTGATATAAATTTAGAATTACAAATACACATACTGCAAGATATTACCAGAATCAACAGGGTGCTAAAATCCTAAACATAACAATTGAAACGAATATGATAATCCCTTCTATTACAAATGTAATTAAGTATCACACTATGCATTAGTAGCCGGATGTGCAGCTACATAGCCTGGAACTACAGTATTTGAGACACTTTCAGCGAGATGGCGAGAAGCTTTCTCATAATTAACAAAACCCATGAACCAGAAATCATGTCCATCTACTGTAACAATCTGGATATATTTTTCTGATTTATTGTCCCTCATGACAACAGGATTGATGGCAGCAATCTTGCTCACTGGTATCATAATCTTGTAGTAGCTCCAAGTCACCTGGCCAGATGGTGCAGTGAAAGATAAAGGACGATCACTGCAGAAAGCTGCATGGACATCAGAAAGATAAAGGGTTCCTGAAACTGGTCCTGTTGATGTAGATAAGTAGCATGCAAATGTCTTCTTCAGCTTCTCATTTGGATAGGTTGTGAATGTCTGCTTGTATAGAGATTCAAATCCACCTCCTGTTAAGGCTTTTGCTGTCAGGTTCATCTTTCCCCATGCAGCTTCTGATACTGATGGGTTAGTCCTCACTGTTGAACAAAGCAAAAATAATGTGATCAACAACCTCATAATAATAATGAAACTACTAAAGAATAAATTCTTTTGTGAAACTCTCAACATGTAAATACAAGCATTATATGTTACAGAAAATCTATCAATTCAATCAAATGTTCCCAGTTGTTAATTTAATATTAGACTTCAATGATTATATTTTCTAAAAAACATTGAAATGAATTGTTCGAATACTACTTTCATTGATTTCACACCTCATATAAAATGAGGACTACCCTCATTCACCATGGCCCTGCTTTGATTATTTTTTTTAACAAATAGCCTTAAAGCTATATAAGCCATAATGGAATAGTTAGGGGCTGGGACCGAACTCTAATCTTACTAAATGTCTAGGCTGCATGACAGAATATTTTAGCATTCGTTTTAAGCGACTACGCAAAGCTACTTCGATTATTTGACTTTATTATTATTTTAAAATAATTAGATTTAAAATAGGAGCTAGAGAAAATAGGTATATGGAGAACTTTTTTCTCTTTTTAGATTTATTTGACTCGAACCTTGAATTAATCAAAACCATTATAACTATTGGATAAAAAAAATATCAAATGAGGAAAAAATTAATTTAAAAAGAAATAATTAACTCAAACACATATATTGTCCATCATGTCACTATTTAAATGGTCTTTTAATTTATCTATCAATTAGAAGATAATATTTCATTGATTTATTAATTTTTTCAGATTCATATTAATCTAA